>JARQSV010000669.1:175821-197797 GCA_030142285.1 Calameuta idolon | reverse complement strand
ATGAAAGTGCATTTCAAAAACTGTTGCAATTTAAAAAAGTGTTAAGGACTGTTCAATTTAGAATTTTCAAGGATAAACATTGAGCGATATGGTTCGCTTACTCCTGAACACCTTGTAAATGCAAATCTATATTGGCACGGTCGGATTACTTAATAAAATTGATATCGCATTACTACAGACATTTTACCTTTTCCAAAACCTGTCTACTTTTCGCGCGAACACTCATCGAACGAAAATTCAAATGTTCGCCCCTTATTTTCTCTTTGTTTTCTTAATACTCTTTTTTTTTTGTTTCAATAATTTTTAAGTACGTATGCATACTTATCCGCTCCTGTTCACAGACGAAATTTACAAGAGTGGACAGAAATACGATCACTAATGATAAAATAAAGAATACATAAACCAACAATAACATTGGAATTACAACATGATGATAGCACATGGCAGTTTTAGCATTCTGAGATCACTCGATTCGTATAACACAGTTCGAGAGTCCGCATGTCGATGATTATATTGGAAATGATAAAAATAATATAAAATATAAAACGTAGGCCAAACTGGTCTGTCGCGTGGAAAATTGCCTGTTCAGCGTAAGTAGATTGACCACCGAGGAGGTATCGTTAAAACGAGTTACTTTTATAGAACTAGTTTTACATGACATCCGGGGTCATGGGGCAGGAAGTGAGAGGACCTTTGACCTTTGACCTTCTATTCTGTGAAATAAGCGAACTCTGAGAGAACTTGTCAATCAACGTAAAATTTAATAATACCTCCTCAGCGGATTGACACCCGGTAATAGATTAAACGAAAAGGCTATCGTCCTGACGTTGCTGCTGCACTTGTATACAAAATACTGCCGTCGAAATGAATAAATATGTAAATAACGATGATATACAATAAAATTGATTAATGGTAATACTTAATGAAGTAATACTAATAGACATTTGTGAAAAAATTAATGACAGGGCAAACAATTGAAGAGCGATACTAATACGCGCGGGAGGGAATGCACAGTGATTTTCTCCGTCAACCCTTCTCAATACTTTTATACCTTGTTAGTCGTTAAGGTATTCGCCAGCAGAGGGACCAGCTGTTCCGACAATTGGCTGACCGTTCGTTGTAGCATCGCTTGATTTTCCTCGAGGGCAGCGACCTGATATCAATTATTACATGTTATTATCATTCACTGCGAGGAGGGGTTGACGATAGGAATTAGTCAAATGAACTTAGTTAATAACAGGAGAATTTTTGATTAATATAAGTTCATAACGAGACTCCCCATGCGCTGAACAGATTGGTTGCAATGTACCCTCGTTTCAACAGGTACAGAGATTTATTTATCATTTTAGGAAATGACGATCTTACCCTCTCCAATAATTGGCTGTAAAGGTGATATGGAACGTAGACAGGAGGTCCTGGCGTAGAAGGCGATGCGACAGGATGGTCAGTCCACGTAGAATCTATTCGTTGTCCTCTTTCTTTCTCCCTTGGTCTAATTTCCTCTGCTTCTGTCTCTTGCTTTATTACAGAATCCGTCATACTCGTCGTCACAACCCTACGAATCGTACAGATGAATCATAACTCTGTAAATAAAGTTAGAAAATAAGTAGCTACTTACTTAGAGTAATTTCTGTCTTTTTTAACTTCGGTTTTTTCAATTCTGTCGGTCGAGGCAATTTTTCTTTTCTCCAGTTGGCTCATCTTCAACTCTTCTACCTATGAGATCATCAAAAAAAAAAAATACAAAGAATATTAAAATATTTAGTTTAGAAAGAAGAATCTTTCGTTGCGTTAATCAAAGATCGTTACCCAAGGTGCCTTTTTTCTAGTTTTTCCTGTTGGACTGTCGGTTTCCTCTTCCCGAAGTTGGTCCAGAACGTTTTCGATGTTCCCGTTCGACAAGCTATCCTCCTGGAGGAATAGTGTATTACCGTAAACATAGTATAATAATCGGTCGTTGGATGAAACGAAGGAGAAATTATTGCATCCGGATAGGAAGATATAAAGATTGCTCAGGTTAGTACAATAGGTACCATGATGGTAGATGCTACGTTGATCGAAACAGAAGTGGATGTGGTGGTAACCGAGGAGCCGGTTGTGTGATGGCGAAGGTGTTGCGCGGATGGTAGCCGACGACGCGGTGCCTTGGCCCGTGAAGCCGTTAAGTGCGAAAGCGGTGCACCCTCACCACGTTCTACCCCGTCTAGTTCTTCACCCAAACCTGCATTGCTACTTCCGTCACCTACGAATCGCTTCAAGGTAGACAGGAGCGGCCGGTTACTGACGCATTTTTTATCACCGTTGGCACCAATAACTATACTCATCATTCCTGATAAGGATGAAAGTGACGAGGACGACGAGGTGGATGTTGCCTTCTTCGTAGACTCTGCATCGAGGGGGTAATTCGCAGTTGATCATAAGGATGAGAAATAAAATAAGGTAGAAGAATGGTTAAACTCACCGCTGTGAGAGTTTCGTGTATCAAGACTTTTTCTCACGTGAGCCTTTTCGCTTCTTTTCCCAACGAGGGAATGTTTGCTGTTAGATTTTGTGCTGCCATGACTCGAGTCATGACGTGAGTCCTGATCCTGGTAGTGGTGATCTGTTATGGGATCCAATATTTCGACAAAATTGTCAGGGAAGAGCCCCACTTGTCCTCTGAGCTCACCTTTCCACCATCCCTATGGGAAAGCAGTAAGGTATTAATTTTACATGACATGTTAATCATTTTGTAGGCTGCGTAATACTTTTTACCTTGTCAGGTGCATCTTTAGAAATAATGGTAATCACTTCGTTTTCGACGAGAGTTAGCTCATCATCATTAGCTGCTTCGTAAGGAAAAAGAACTCTGCATAGTTCTCTCTTATCTCTTTCTTTCCTTTGGTCTGTTTCTTCGAAAGTTGGAGGAGAGACAAAATTCGAAGGGAACACACCAATTCTACCTCTAAGTCGACCTTTCCACCATCCTTCTTCAACCTCTCCCAAATACTCTATCGAGTCTTGAGGTATTAGAGTTAGTTCATCCTCGTTGCAAGGATCGTAACTGAAGAGAACTTTACACCATTTTCTGCCCGATCCGTTTCTCAGTGTGACATCTTCGCTCCTCCCACTGGTTGTGCCTTCACCTCCACCGCTACCTCCTCCTCCACCACCACCACCACCACTACCCAAAGAATGTTCCAATACCTACAAACGTATAATACTTAGTTTTGTTGCATCAATGAAATCAGCTTATCTGATAATATATGAAAAACGGTGTCCTGTTTCGCATCTGCGTACGACAAAATTCCAGCAGTCTAGAATGAATGTGACTACATCTTTTCAAGTTCTAAGGATAAAATTGCATTCGTAAGGGCTACATGTCCCTGTCGTATGGAATAGGCCAGTATCGAGGAACCATCGTGCACATACAATCTATATGGGTTTACGGAGCGCTTAGCTATTCGCGATTCTAGAGATCCAAGGTGTACCTTGACAAAATTGTCGGGGAACATGCCACGCTTGTCCCTTAGGGTGCCTTCCCACCAACCACCAGGCATCTCTTTGATCTCTTTTATGATATCGCCTTTACGGATTGTTAGTTCATCGGGCTGTTGTGCTAAGTAGTGGTATTCTACTATCGCCTCCATGTTTCTCCTAGGCCCGATTCTGGTCCCGGCGTTTGGGTCACCCGCTTACACCTACAAAACGGATGCATGCACGCCTTCAGTGCTGTCGAATGCGTTCCACACACAATTCGGCTGTTGCACATAGGTAACAGGAATATCTCAAAGTGCAAAAAACATCGCGTAACTGACGAACACGAGAACAGAAACAGCAATAACAGTAATATCTTGTCGTTGACACTTGCGTCGCTCTAACGTGAGACCGTAGAGTAGCCGATCAAAAGATAGCCTAAACGGAATTTTGCATACGCACGAAACGGGACGAGGTACGCGTGATGATAGAGACCTGATGGCCCGCGACGCGTTATTCACCCCCTAAACTAACGGAATACACTTACGGAACTCATAGTAATGTGCTGTCTATAGAAGGAATGGTTAAATGCTGAAATTTAGGCGTATCCCAAGCCAATTTGACAGGCCCACGAATGTGTCACTGCCGCCATCTTGAACTGTGTTTGACTGTGTTAGGTTACATATACGTATGGTATATATCATACATATAGCGGAAGAGAAATGCCACTGTCTCTGCTGTGCTCTATAGTAAGTAACAGCAAACTACACATATTGATGTAAGTATTGCATATGTGCGGTATGTTCAAGAGCCAAAAGGCTTGTTTAGCGTTTTTAAGTGCTCCAGAGTACCATAAGCGTATTCGAAAATGAGCCGAGACCGCTGAGATTATCGTTCTTTCTCTGTTTATTGAATGAACAAGAAGGATGGTCTTAGCGTTCTCGGCTTATTTTCGAACACACCTATTATGCTCCATAGCACTTAAAAATGCTAAAACGAACATGGCTAAAGGTCACGCAGATTACAGTTCACAGCTGCAATATATTTTTTATACGTTTAAGAATAATGCTTCCCGAGTCAGACGCGGAAAATGGATTCACAACGGCATTACTATGCTGTAAGTGAATCAAAGTTGAATCACCCACTTTATTGCTAGCGAGTAGAGAAAGGATCTTTCTTGGAAAATGCGGTCAATCAGTATTTCAAGAACACCGTGGGTGCTGTATGAAAACGCCAGGGAACGCCGTGAAAATAAACTTACGTGAAGGAACTGTTATAAGCTTCTACACTCTTCGGATTGTGTGTATCCTTTCCTTTTTTATTTCCGACCAACCGTCTTGTAGCTGCACGACGATCGTGTATCCCACCCACGGCTTTCGATTTACTGATTCATTCTCGCATTCGGTCGTTTCTTATCTTAAAGAGCTTAGCTTTACGTATACAAATCTCCACGTAGCCACGGGTATGGCTTTTATGTAGACACGAAAAAATAATGTATTTTGTATCGGTATCGTTCGACCGCCAATGCTTATCGACTTATAATCAGCATAAATCCGCCCCTCCTATCTTTCATTAAATATACATCGCACTCGTCTTCGTGGATGCCCGATAAAAATAAGCACTGGAATGTCACAAAGATGACGATTCTTATGTTACCTGTAGAGCGGTGCAGCCTCTATCGTTACCCGCATTTTAGACCGAAGGGAGCGAAGTTTCGAGCCTCTACAGAAGAATTCGAAGACATAACACTCAATGGCACCATTATCGCTGCTCACACTGTATACGTTTTGGCTTCATAATGCATCTTTTTCAAATCTACATGGCTATTCTATTATGTACTCAGGTAAAGACAGTTTCAAAAATCCAGAAGCGTATTGTATTCCAGACAGCAGATAAATCGTAGTCGTCTTCTGTCGCATCTTAAAGATGACTTTTGGATAATATAAATAAATATAAATATTAAAGCAGCCATCTATAATGTATATAGTAAAGATATTATTCCCGTAGCCGATTCGCTAAAAAAATAATACACGTTAGATAATAATAATAATAAAGACACAACACGGGTGATTATCTCTTAATATGGTAAACTATATTAATTTCTGTATATAGATATAGGTCTATGTCTTATACATATACATGTGTACAGTGGCGCATATGACGACTAACTGTAAGATTAAATGGCTGGAGAAGCGGCGTAATACGATAAATGTGCCATACTCGATACTATCGTCGCATGGAAAATACGGTTGAGGCATGGCGTGCAACAATATTCTTGTGATCTATACTCAGTAAAAGTTGAACGTAATTCACGTCATTGCTTATAAAAGTTATTATCAAAAATTTCAACAAGTGTATAGTGTTCGAATGAAATTTGTGTGGTGCAAAGGTATGTGTGAATAATAAAAAAAAAAAAAAAAATAAAGGGCTCGTCCGGGATTTGAACCCGGGACCTCTCGCACCCTAAGCGAGAATCATACCCCTAGACCAACGAGCCTGATATATGTTATTGTTTTTTCGTGGACTATCATAATCGCAATATAATACGTAAATATTGGTAATCGTACCCGATTTTACGTTTATCTTAAGTAGTCGGCATACAAGATGGCGGAGCTGAACCAACAAGACTTTAATAGAAGCGCTTTGACTGTTCAACGAAAACGGGTAATTATTATATAACACAAAGGTTATCCTCTTGTTACACTTTGTTATTGAAAGGAAGCTCTACGAGGAGTTAAATCATACAAAATGATACAGGCATGGTACACGGGACAGCGAGCCGAGAGAATACCAAGCGGTTTGGTCCGAGTCATTGGTGTAGACTGCGTGAGCCTTGATTTATCTTACAACGCGCTGAGTTCTGTATCGGCACTGAAGGACTTTACCCACCTAGAGGAGCTCATCTTGGATAACAATTGCTTAGAAGACCTGAAAACTCTACCAGTCATGCCGAGTCTCACTACCATCAGCGTGAACAATAATAAGGTCGCTGTTACAAAGAAAAACATTAACTGCATAGCGCAGCGTACGATTTCCGCTTTACACCTCGCGAATCTCGGTTATTCCTCCTACCTCGCGACAATATCATATGATAAAAACAAGCTTGAAGTGTCGTTGACCTCGGCTCAACGATATTTCTAATTCCACGCGAGTACGCGACAACGTCAAATATCTATCTCCTAACAGCTCCTCCCGTATCAATTTTCAAATGATATCGAAATCCTATACGAAACTTAGAGCTCATTACAGAGTGAATTGATGCATAACTCAACGTAATATACAAGGTGTGTAAGACGATCTTAACTCCTATCTGGTTTACAATGCGCGCTCCCACGATTAGTAGTTTCACCCGTTATACATATATGCATACATTAAATATATACAGGCTGCACGCGTTACCTGCGGAAGTGCGAATATCAATTCCGAGCATACCGTGAGACCGTCCACTGACTAAAGTAGTTCTCAACGTGGACTTGCAATGTAAGCGACTATACATATAGTTACCCTTATTTCTGTACAGTTGGCAGACATTGATGGCGTTCTGAAGAGGATAAAAGACTGCTGTCCCAAGGTCGAGTACGTCAGTCTCCTCGGGAATCCTGGCTATCCGGATCAGTTGACAAATCCTACGCTGAACGATGATGAAGATTATGAGCGTTTTAGGCTCTACTCAATTTACGTTTTGCCACCGTCCATCCGTTTCCTCGATTACCGAGCAGTGACAGCTAGCGAAAGGTCGAACGCTCGTAATCGTGGCCGATTTTATCGAACTGTCAAACTCACCCAGGAGTCACCCAGTCTTCGGCCATCATCTTCGATCGACGAGTACGATGGACTGGATTTTGTCAACTACACGCCACTTCCACGATCAGTACGGACGCCGCAAGATCACAAAGGTATCAGGAATGAGAATTTAGACAGTGTAAACGGTGGATTCAAATTGAATGATGCTTGGGTTTATCTTCTAGGTGCTTACGGGAAGTGCAAATACCGCTATTCCGGAAAGAACTCTGAAGGCAATCGTTTCATTTCCAATAACGATCTCTAGATGCGAAAATAAGGGAAGAAGAAATTACGGTTGAAACGTTAATCGGCACGAGTAAAGGTATAAAAGTTTTATTCTCATGTACACATATGTAGGTATATAACATAAATAGAGCTCTTAGTTCCATGTCTTTACAGTTGGGGAACGTTGCGTAAGTACGCGTGACCGTTACTAATATTAAGTACAATCGTTCGTGCATATCCATTTTCTTCTCTTCACGTGTGATGATTACTTTAATTTAATTATCCTGATAGGACGCTAAACCTGCCTAGCTCGCTGTCCTGAGATTATTGATCCATTCTCTACATTGTTTTTTTTTTTTCCAAGTATTTCCACTCTTCATTCAAACGCGTTATCGTTTATCTAACGAACCCGTGGTAGCCATTGCAGGCGTCCCTTTGCCTCAAGGAGCTGCGCGTTCTTAAGTATTCCGAAAGGATTCTAAGAAAATACTCGGGACGTAAGGCAGTTCTCTTAATATACTTTACCACCCTGTTTGCATAAAATCATCATACCGCTATGCAGGGTTCATAATATCGTTCGTTATCTACCGCATATAATCGTAATAAAAGTTAAGTAAAGGTGTAAACGAAGACTCGACGTTCACATATTTAAGTACGAATAATCAGCTCAGCCTTGGATTTCTTTTCCTTCGTTTTCACGTAATCAATGCACTGTGAAACTTAATTTGTATTTTTTCTAACGCCACGCACTCTTTCCTATTTATAATATGTATATATGTATGTTTATTTACCTATAGTGTGTGTATATATATATATATATTTCTTATCGGAAGCACAACGTATTTAATATCATTAAATATGCCGTTCCGAGTATTCAGGGTCGCACGTGATAAGACCCCGAATTTCTTTTTTGTTATATATACAATATGGAAGCATGTTGTTCTCACCGAGAGAGAAAACTGTCCAAATATCGGTCGAGAATCAAAGAAAAAATTGTTCTTTAACTTTATAAACAAGTACATGTATGCACTCTTGGCCACGACGAATCAATATTTATGTTAGAAAAGACAGATGGTCCCTCAATAATATTATCTAACGACAGGCAGTACTATGTGGTCGATTAAGTAAATCTTGATAGAATAATAAGAACGTATTTATACGACATGAATAACTTGGCTCGAACTAAGCAACGTCTGTATGAAAAGATGTGACTTATCGTCTGATTGGACGGATCCTTTCGTTTCTTTCTTAACTGAAAAATATTAAACGTAAAGAGAGTTCTGCTAATTAACATAAATAATTATTATTAACGTGCTCCGTTTTTCTGTATCTCGTCGCGACGCGAATGCGCCAGCTTTGTTCTCTATCGATCCCTCCACACCCTAAGAGGCGCTGCTGCTCCTGCCGTGATTGTGGAGATTAGGCCTCAGAGTGACCGCACCTTCGACCCAGAAGTTTGGCCTCTCTAGCATTCTCTGCCATAGAGACAATTCCCGACCAGTCGCGTCCATCCAGTCTACGGGCTTTCCATAGTGCTTACCTATAGAAAGTAATTAGTGAGCATCATTAATATCTGACATGCCGATTTAGCATTGGCAGGATATCATGATCTATAATTAACTAGATCACTAACCAGTTCCAAGATTAAATCTAACACCACCGAGGAATTCGTTACTGGCAATACGATCGTGGTCCCATACTGTAAGTTCCAGGCCACGCTCAGCCAATTCCTGCAAGCTCACGTCCTTGTATACGAACGTGTGACCCCAAACGGGTGACCCGCCAGAGCATCTACGCACGACGCCTGTTTTTTGTTTGCCAGAACGACCCTTGTCCGGAAGCAGGTAGCTAAAAGCAATACAGATCGTTAGACAGGGGTCCGCCTTTTTTTTCTTGTATACACGGCTCAAGGATGGCTAGAAGAAACGGTAAAAGGACCTTTTGCAGAAGGGATCGCAAGTGCCATTGTGTTTTGCACGAGTTTGAAGATTACGCGCTTCCTTGACGAGAACGTGGAGGGCGCCGCGGCTCCAATTCTTTCTAGCCTTCGAAGTCCCACGATTATCGACTCCGTGTTCTCGTTCGCGTTCCTGTTGCTGTGCTGGATCCGGTGGAACGAATTTCAGGCCGACTATTACTTCGCCCTTATAAGCAATCGGATCATCAAACGGTTCCGTCTGTGGATAATTATATACATAAATATTACGACAAACAGAAGTAAGCGTGCTTCGACCGTACGGTTGCGTCTAATGCATTCGCTGTTGAAAAGAAAAAAATAATAATTCCATTGCGTATGCGGAACGCTCAAACAGAAACTTGCTTAACATTTGCAAGTGTTATTGTTCCTTATTCGTCATCGTGATTTTTTTTTTTTCTGGAAATTTCAATCTAATTGAATAACCGGTTTATCTTGAATTTTATATTCAAACCTGAGACATAAAAGTTTCAGGCATTTTCGTATGCGCCTGCTACGATCGTAAATGGTAGACATCTGCAAATGTTACCGTATCACTCACATGTGAAACTTCATGTTTTGTCGAGACTTCAAGTCGATTGGATCAGTCGTTCGTTTGAAACTTTGAAAACAGACTTATGGGTCGCGTGCCACATACAGATCCTTTTTTCTCAACGGGAAATGCATAATGAATCTATTATCGTATTATGACTAGTTAATAATCTTCGTTTGCACGGTTGATCTCCTTACCCTTTCCTGAAGAGAATACCACTTTGGTGTAGGATCGTCAAAGATCTTATTCTCAAGAGGCATTCGAACTTCCCCAAGAAAGTCATTACGGCCAAACATATCCGAGTGCCACACAGTAAGCCACAATGTTCTTGTCTCCAGCCCATTGAGACTCATGTGGAACTACAAGGTCATAAATCACATTTAATCAGATCATCCAGTTTCCAATAAAAATGGCTCCTAGCATGTGTTTCAAGTACCTTCAAGGTCTCATCGAAGACTGGATTCAACGTGTGCTTCTTCACCTTGGTCTTACGTTTTCCACTCTTAGACTTGTCCGGTAGAAGATAGACTTTGACGTATCTACAAACGGTTCAATCGATTCCAACGGTTAGTTCTAGTGCAGCTGCAATTAATTACCTATAAGTTATTCCAATTTGAATAAACTTACGGATCGGAGCGATTCCGCTTAACGTCTACCGGTGCGAGGTCTCTACATTGCGTCACGTGAACTTCAAATGTCAGCTGCTTGTAATCATACTGAAGTGAAAATTCCACCTCGCCTCTAACTGCTACGGAACCGCACCATCTTCCTTCACCGGCACCACTATAGACCGACGCCATGGAGTCCGACCTTGCCTATGAGAAAAGTCACGTTATTAAAAGACGCTCGGTATTTTGATAAACGTACAAAAAAAGAAACACAACGACTGATATTAATTAAAAAAAAAAACTCAAAGCGATTAAATAAACCGTTACGACGTAAACAGTCGCATTGATAAAATTTCACTTACTCCAAGACTCGACAGAGAAGCTCGCGTTGCCAGATGCCCAGAATGAAGTCCACGATCCATGTCATCGTCAACAGCAGGACTAGAACTTGATCTTGATCCCGCACCAATAATAGGAGTGCTGCACGCTTCGGATAAGCTGCTCCCGTCATCTGAAATAAAACAAAAACATTACTGAATGACTAACTTGAATGACGATAAGCGACAGTACAGCTCTGTGACGCGTCATCGTTGTTGTAATCAACATGAACATTGGGCACAAATGATACGATTTGAATTATAAATTGAGACGCACATTCGTCACGTATTTCTCTGTACTTTCCCACAATGGGAACATCCAAAAAAGTGACAGCACTTTTTCTAGGTTTTTTGAATAATCCTTCCCTGCTCCTTACTACGTCACTATTAGACCAATTTGATGATATCGAGGATGTCGATGCTTTTTCGCTCGCCACTGATTCTGGCTTGGGAGGTGCCTGCAGGCTACCATCTAGAACGGGAGTCTCCAGGCTTAGAGATTCCTCAGGCTTCTGTTGACCAGCTTCATCTTCATTGACATCTTTAACAGACTCCTCTTCAGGATCATTTGACAAGACCTGCTCCTGCTCGCTGGTCTCATCTTCCTCGGGTAGAACCTTAAGCCCCATGTCTGATATAGTAATGTACTTCACGGTAGACTCGTTATGCTCGGTTGGAGGTGCACGTGATGGGATATTCTGGTTGCTGTTCCTCGAGTCGCAACAGGTGCAGCCACAGCACAAGTCTTTGATCCAGCCGGAAGCTCGCTGAGCTACTTCTCCAGTGGGGCAAGAACGGTTGGGAGTGTTAAACGTGAAGTATTGTGCACTGGCTACTGCCATACCAAACAGTCTTCTCAATTATACAAATTAAAGACCGAAAACTTCAGAAAAATTAAAATTAAACTCCTGCCAATAATGCGTAGAAACGCTCCTCATTAAACGAACCGGACTTGGTCCTGATTATTTTATCCAAAATTTTTTCCTATCAAACTAGTCTATTCCAAAAATCTACAATTAGGATTTTGCTCCAGCAGGAACATGAGACTGGTCTGAAAGCACTTGCAGGACTGTGCTTCGACGGCGTTTTCTAATCAGAACTCCTTGATAAGCATCCACGTCGGTTCCGCTTCCCTTCGACAGTATATAAATAACATTTGATAGAAGTTCGTCGTACGAGTACTTTGTAATTATAAAATCTTGTCGAATTACCAGCGCCGTCTCGACGCCTAGAAGATGTACCCAAGATACCGTGTATTCTACAATTTCTAGTAAAGTACAGTATATGTATGTCAAGGTGAGCGATAGACTGTCCAGATCCGGCATACGATCACCTACGTGTCTCTACCTATGCAGGGTATATATCTCTCATAAATAACATATAAAGATAGACAACAACATTACG
This sequence comes from Calameuta idolon, assembly GCA_030142285.1. Taxonomy (NCBI): domain Eukaryota; kingdom Metazoa; phylum Arthropoda; class Insecta; order Hymenoptera; family Cephidae; genus Calameuta; species Calameuta idolon. The sequence goes on along the minus strand of JARQSV010000669.1, from coordinate 185,437 downwards.
CAGTCGTTACGCGAGTTCGGGCAGTGTACAAAATTTTCAATGTTTACCAGAAATGAATATAACTAGGTTAGGTTATAGACACGTGACGAGTATAGTCGCAGAGTCACGTATCCGCCATAAGGTACAGTCCTATTCAAATGAGCATGACTTTCGGTCGACGTACATTATAAATTCCCATACGTATGCATCTCATGAACTCGTCCTCAGTCGACTTGATATTCGCTCTTGAACCGCAAAACAAAGAGAACAGTAATTTTGCTACGAGAGGTTAGGACGCCGACGAGAGGACAGACGCTGCTTAAGGTCCTTGGGAAGGGATAAACCGTTTCCAAGTAATCGTCTAAAAAGTTTGACGTGCATTCCGGAACGGTCGTTTGCGGTTCCGCTCGAGCGGAACTCGCTCGCGGGTTATCGCTCGCGATGTATCGCGACGATACTTCGTCTCAACAGTAAACAGTCGGCGACGTCGCCATCTTCGCTAATCTCTTAATGGGAGAGCTGAACTAAACCGTAGATATCAAGGTCGGTAACAGGTAAGTCCAGGCGCCATTTAAAGTACCGGCCAATGAGCGACACTCCAGGAACTAGATTTTCAAGTATCATCGAGATACCGTCTATCGATGATGTCAACGTCCCATGACAGTATCTAACGCCATGCTAATTCGTGCAGTATGCCTGAACACGTTGTTTGCCTGGAATCTCGATATACGCGGGAGTCCATAATTGTGACATCGAGCGCGTGCTTACGTTATGTGCGATAAGTTTCTGCTCGGTAAACATACACGTAGATACGAAGTATAATTATACGAGCTGCGTTGGATCTCGTGTGCTCCTAGCAGGACTACGATGGCTTGTTGAAAAATAGTGAGAACGCGACCGAGACTGGATGTGTTGCGACACGAGTTTAATTCAACATCGCAGGACGTAACAGTAGCTATTCCTATTAGCGACGTAGCCGCGCGCTCTACAATGCTGAGGAATCATGTGGAATGCCTGGACAGTCGTGTTCAGTAAAATGGGTCGATGCCTGCCTGGACAGCCTGTCGTAGGAATGTCGCAAGCCGAAAGACACAGAGTCGGCATATTCATGTGGAACTTGACCGAACGGTTTTCAGTACGGTATCGCAATTTGCGTTACTTCGTGGTCAGCCGAATGATGAACGACGATATCGAGAAAGAGGGTAGTGCTTTGACACTAAAAGTATCATCGACCGGTCGTTTGACCGTTTTAAAGTAAAAAATACGTTTATAAAAAATGCTGGGTATTTTTAGTGTTAAATTCCTTTCTTTACAGCTTTGGATGCTGCTGTCCCAATGATTGATACGTGACTGAAGTATTCGGATGATGTCGTTATGCGGCACTATTGATTGTTCTCGACAAGCATGGAGTGTGAGTGTAGGAGACTGGGAGGACAGACGATATGTGCCTGCGAGAGAAAATAAAAGGCAGTGAGAGGAGTGGGAAGAAATTAGAGAGTTAGGGAGGGAGAGAGAAAGAGAGAGAAAGTAAGGGAAGGGCTGGGGCCTGGTGAGGCTGTCTGTAACGCGATTACAGTGCATCGGCTAAGCCGCGTTGAAACTCTTCAGGGACTTCGTTAAAAATTAGATGGACTTGAGATTGGATAATTTGTGGACTCTTTGGTCCTAGAGCGACTTACCAGGTAAGAGGGACATTGTCTGCTGCCTTCTCGTCCTGGATGTATCACGTTTTCCAGCGGATGCCTGGGAACCGGATATCTGGAGCCCTGGAGCACTGACAGCACGTTTTGGACCAACTCCAGCATTGCCAAGGCTGTTACGAGCGAATCCTGGTGGACGGTAACGAGCAGATTTGACACCAGTGTGCTGAGGAAGAAAATGATGCACGCTGTGGGCTTTGTGCATGCTCGAAGATCCTCCAGGAGCCGCAGATGCATTTGCTGGTAACCTGGGCAGGGAATTCGTGGCAGCCGATGCAGTCGCAGCCGCCTGCATTCCTCGAGGAAGAGTCGTTGCTCTGGGATCTCCTGTGTATTCTAGTTCATCCTCTGTATCGTCATCGCCAGCAGAAGCACCTACGACAGGCATATGATGATCGAAGGAGGTCGTAACCATGGATCAGAATTTGCTTTTACTGTTAACTCTGTTTCGCTACTTCAATATTGATCTATATTAATATTTCATTGGAGCAATTGGATCAGTTATGTTTATTTGAAGAACTGGGAACTGGATCGATGCTTCTGGCGTTAAATACGAGTCCTGAATGATTGATTTTCAGATCGAAGCAACGATCTAGAGGAGGATCCTAAGAAAAATAACTGGATTGACTCACCTGATTCTCCTCTTGTATTGGCATCTGGGACAGATGATCTTCTTCTGTTGCTCCAAATTTTCTCTTCTATCGAGCCACTGCCCCCACCGATTGACCCGCAACTGCGAACTCGGTCGAGCTGCTCCCTGGAAAAGCTCTTTGGATTGAAGAGCAGGTCGCCGGCGCTACGTCGTTTGGCAGCCATTGCCAGGGCACTTGCACTTGCACTAGCACTCACGTCCCCGGAACAGGCGAGGAGACTGAGTTTAGTTCTTGAATCAGCAGCCATTAGAGCTGATTCGAAGCTGCCTCTCCAGGAGAACCTTTCGTAATCACTGGCTTCACGCTCTTCGCCTTCCTGGCCAGCAGCAGCAGGATGTCCATTCAGTAAGAGTAAAGGATCGTGAGATTTTGATCTAGGAAGCTGAAGATGAACCGGTGGGTTTGTAGAGTCTGAGGTGGAATCATCGTCTTCGGTAGTAGAAGCTGAGGACGGTGTACGATGATGCTGAGGATAACGTCTCCAGGAAGCTGGAGGCTGAACTGCCGGACCACCTTCGGATACTTCATGCATCAGAGCCACCAAACGACTTCCAATGTGATGCATTACTTTAGCTATCAGAGGAGGACTGCTATGTGGCGTGGAACTGGCATCAGAACTGATACCGTCTCCGGCCATCTTCGTGAAACTCTGCACAAGCTTCTGATATACGAATGCTGTGTCTCTACCTAGAGGAGGACCTGCACTGTCTTCTTTGTCGGACAGTAGGTCAGTACTGGTATCGAATTTACTGATGATTTGTTGACAGCTTTGGGATATTTGTTCCTGTAGTGCCGAGCGTCGACCTCCTGCACCCGCACCCTCCAGATCAGAGCTGGTATAATCCGAGCTGTCGTACGAGTCCGACCAGGTATCCTCTGAGCTTAAATATTCGACAATTTCACGGACTTGTTCGTCCCGAATTCCTGGGACTGTCTTCATCAGTCTGGTCAGTTCGTTTTCGAAGTAGACTAACTGCGGCGGCTTAGTACGGTTTTGCGATCCTAATCTTAGCTTAGGCGATGTTCCTGATAACCTTGGACTCGGAGCAGGCGAAGCAGCGCTGGACGTTTGGTTTTGCCCATTGGAATTAGCTACCATAGTCTTGAAAAATTGACGCATCTTCGACATCATAAGATTCGTTTCCTCGTCGCTCGACCAGTTGTTGAAGCTGTCCTTTCTCGAGAGAGAAGCATTCGGTGGTGGTGCCAACGATGATTGACCCAAAGGCGCCTCAGGTCTTGCGGAATTATTTTTCACACGTTGAGCACTTTCGTTTTCTGCATTCTGAGAACAATCCTTGGATTCCTGATTGCCTGACAGTAGACTATCTCCAGTAGTCTTTTGGTGTTGTAGCAAATCGTCACAGCTTCCAATGAACCCTGAATCTCGAGATTGCTGCTTGTTCCTGGCCGAAATTACCTCTCCAGGAATGATCGGGTTACGCGCCTGTTCAGCTTGCGAAGAGGATGACGAGAACAGAGCAGCCTCTGGTTGTGGGGTCTTGGATCTTTCGTCCTCTGAATTCACCGTCTCAGGATCGACTTCAAGACTCTCAACGATTTCCCGTGGCTCGGGGGTCTTGTTTCTATCTTCCGTTACTCTAGGACTCTGCGTGCCGAGATTTCTGGGCTTTTTCTTTTTACGTTTCACCGTGTCAAACTGTCCATCCGTACCGAAAGCTTGAGTTTGATCCTCCGCACCATCCGTTTCGGTAGAAGAGCCTTCTGATTGACTTTCCTGACCGTCGGGGTTCAGACTAAGATCTTGCAGAGAGTTTTGTGAGCTGAGGTTCTGTGAACTCTGGGCAAGAGCTAACAGGTTATCCAGAGAAGAGCTGTGGGATCGTCCAGTACCTCTGGCCCTAACAAGACGCTTTCTGCGCTGTTCCGGACTGGGTCTACCCTCGGAGTCGCTTCCAACGGAGCCATCCGAATCTCTTCTATCCTGATCGAATCCCAAAAACTCCGAGAGAAAATACTTTTCGAGCCTAGAAGAGTTGAGAAATTCACCAGAGGTCTTATCACCCGTAGTTGGCGCCTCTTCCTGTCCAAGCGATTCGAGACCTTCCGAATAGATTGAGGACGTCTCCGAGAGGCTGTCGACTTCTCTCGATCCCAGACTAACATTACCTTCTCCAAGACCAAAGAAGAAATACTTTTCCAATTCAGATGCCGAGGGCGGTCTCTGCTTTCTGGGACTACCAGTAGCCAGACTTGGCTCAGCTTCACTTTCCTCGCACGATTCCTCCACAATGGTATGTAACGTAAAGTCAATAGCCTGTCTATGATATCCACGCAGCTCTTCCTCGCGATCCCCAAGATTATTAGCTTCGTCCTCGGAACTCTCTTCGGTAGCCGTGGTGGCACCCTGCTCTTCTTCGTCGTGAGAAACTTCCTCGACCCAAGAATCATCGTCGGCAAGACCCTCTTCAAGTATCACAACACCGTTATTTGTAGAATTGATAGGAGAACCGCGTACACGAGGGCTCGTCTCGGACTCCGGTCTTGAAGGTGAGTGCTGCTCATTGCCCGAGGCAGCCTGAACGATCCTAGAAAGGCTTTTCACAGATTGCACGTCATCGCTCTCACTGGCACTCCCCACGCTGAGACCACTATCAGCCTCTGGTTCTTGTTGATTGTGCTGGGGTCGTTTGACCATAAGAGGCCTCCTGGGACCGTTGCCGCCTCTAGGACTTTCAGCAGTAGTCTCAAGCGCCAGCTGGAAGTATCCGGCCAGTCCTTGAGGCGTTGCGACGCCGTGGCCCTCATCGTCCGGTTGCAGGAGCGTAGTCGTATCCGAGGTGACCACGCTCACTGGCTGATAGGCACCTTGCGTGATCATCACGAGGCTCCTGTATTTGTTCGAGGGAGAGTTCGCTGAATCTCTTGCGGAATCACTCGACGAAAAACCAGATGAGACGCCATCCTTCCGCGTAGGCGGGCGTCGCTCGACTGAGCGAAACCTTGCTGTTCCGCGATCCGTCTCTCTGGCGCTGCCAGTGCTAATACTACTACCATTACCGCTGCTGCTGGTGTTAATACTACCACTACCGACACATCCGCCACCTTCGATATCCCTACTTCCTCCCACCTGCCGTGAGTCGGGCCGCTCGCCTCTCACCGGCCGGCTTTCGTCATGCGCCGCCAACGACGTAGTCTCTTTCGGGACGTGGTTCACCTCCTCACCTACCTTACCATGGCAGCTTTCTACACTCTTGAAAATCTCATGAATCTTGCTGGATATTATATCGTTCACATTGTGACTTTGATCAGGTTCCGCACTTGATTTAATTGGCTCGCACTCCTCGTTACCTTTCCTTTCAGCTGATTCAGACTTTTCTTGGGTAACTGTTACCCCCGTCTGTCGATCAGCATCGGGCTCGAGATCATCTGAATTCCCTGAATGAAGTCCCGAAGTGGATTCACTTTCGGTTCGATGATTTATTTTTGATTCACTCGACTCGTCTGTAAGTGGCTGGTGTTCCTTGTTAGGCGCTGGTGTTTTAACATTTTCAAGCTGTTCATCCGGTACGTCCTTGTCAATGATCGAAGGGAGATTCGATCTTTTGAATAGAAGTTCTTTGTTCACAGCAGAGAGGGTTCGATGATCATCTTCCGAGAGGAATGTCCCTCCTGTTCCTGGTGATAACTCGTATTCGTGTAGTTCATCGCTGCTCACCTCGCTACCAGTATTAGTTTCACTACTTGCGCTCGAAATTCCTAATATACTCGTATTCGACATTATTCCGTTTAGACTGTCATCGTGTACTGCAGCTGATAATGCCGATGATACAGATATCGTCTTATCTGCTCGTGATATACCTCTATCGCAATTTATTGGTAAATCAGTTTCGACTTCTCGTTCACAGATGTCGCTACGTACTTCCTGGTTACCCTCGTTCGTTACACCGTCGGGTTTCGTTGGATGGACAATATCGGAGCATTCCATGACTTCTAGAGAATCTGGTACTATGGCACCGTTCCAATCAGTCACAGATACCTTATGACTTACCGGTTCAGTTAACGGCACGTGTCCTTTGCTTATCACACTGCTACTGCTGCTCGAATAGTGTTCCTGCAAACTTTTGCCAGCAAGAGTGTAACTGGTGGTAGAGTCGATGCTATCTGGATCAATAATCTTGATGGATTTTAATCGAATTTGATCATCGGAGGAATTCTTTGTGTCGGCCACATAAGTTTCACTAGCTTCTAAATTGTATCTTCTGAATACTTGATTCTCATTGGTTCCTCCAGCTTCTTGTAAGGCTCTGTCACTAGCTGGACTGTCTACTACAGCCGCAGAATCTTCCGAAGAAGTCCTGTCACGTTTCCTTGATACCTCATCCGAACTAGTATCGGAATCATTTAATTCTTGTTCTTGGCGAGTCTTATCAATATCCATGTCTTCGTCGAGGAGTCTGACGTGACGTAAAATTACTGGTTCATTTTCTGGTAAGGCTGTAACCCTTCTCAATGTGATTCCACCTTCTCTGGCTGAGTCAGAATCCTCGTTGTCCTCGATGTCGTTGTCGCTGGTCAAGGAATCGTCGTTCACGACAAAGACACGGGAGAAGTGATGAGACGCCGAGTCCTCGAGGTCGCTACTATCAGCGGAAGACCTTCCTGACGAGCTTCCGGAGTCTCCCCTCGAGTGCCTATACATTTTCTGACCTCTACTTTCGCACTTAAATGACGATAAGGAATTTTGAGCCTTATCTTCGTCCTCCTCTTTCTTCCTGCAATCCGTGTCCTCGGCGGCTGCGTCCTCGAGACTGTGCTGGTCCTTCAAAGAACTCGGCTGCTCATCCTTGTTACTTCCGGTGGTATTAGAGAAAGTCGTCTCATCCTTCGTGCTCTCCGAATTAGTTGCACCACTCTCACACGCTTTAGAGAAACTTTCAGGAGCAGGATTATTTGGTTCAGCAGCGGAAGCGGAGGTACCTGTTTCGTGAGGTTTAGTTTCAGTAGCTTCGCTGGAAAATCCCGTACTGACTTCCGGACCAAAGGAGAATGAGACAGGAACGAAAGATGCGGCGCTAAGTCTCGGATCTATTCTGGTATCTTGTAAAGGGTGATTAAATCTCGGGTGCCAAGTAAACCACGAAGCCGCAGGATCGCCCCTTAATCTGAGTGTTCCTTCGGCTGAAGTTCCACAGCTGATCATCGAAGACGCGGCAAACTCACCGGTCCACAGAGCGGCAGGAATCGGCACAGGATAAGGAACTGGAACCGGGATAGGTACTGGTACCGGAAGTACATTAGCGCCACGGGAGCCGCCACAAGCCTAGAAAACACGAATTCCACTCAAGATAACTCGGCATTGACGTCGATTGACAAACGGTGAGCACACAATTTAGCTCGCTATCATATCTATCGATTAGAACAATAAGACCAAATAGATAAAAGAATCTCACTTGACAGGCAGACGACCCTCGTCCAGGGCAGCAGCTCCAATCCTGAGGGACGCTCTCGTTACCACCTCCTACGTTAATGGCTATACCAGCAGGTAAAGGAATGGCACCACTCTCAAAGTAATCCCAATCGCAATCCTCCAATCCTTGAACGTGGGTACCACGTGGCAACCCGTTGAGAGAGGAAGAACCGGAACTGCTGTCGGCGTCGTCTTCCTCGCGTCCTGACGAGGAGTCCGAGCTGATGAAGACTAGACGACGGTAGTCGACTATGGGCTGCTCTGGATTCTGACCCTGACCCTGAACGCCCGACGGACTATGCGGCCGATGACCACCTCGGCTGATTACATGGAGCGTCTGGAGACTCTGTAATTCCTCTGTGCAACCCCTGGCGTGCGATCTTCCTCTACGCCGTGAACCTTCGAACGGGAATAACAGAAAGTAAATTAAAAATATTAAAACGGTTAACGTGTAGAAGAGTTCTTGAATCTTTTAAAACGCTAATTGGCCAACGAATCTTCAACGGAGATCATCGGAACGTACCAACAGTAGAAAGCGCGAACGGCTACCGTCTAGAAGGAAACAGGTGTCAGGATAATTCAAAGGCGCCCTTTACGGGGCAAGTCGTCTCCGCGAAATGACCAAGTTTGCCCGAGCAACTGATTTTGAAATGAACTCTGCGCAAAGTGGCCTGATTGTCGACGAACGTTGCGCTAGCAGAAGACTCGAGACGTTGGACGTTAGGCCAAGAGGCTACCGAAGCCTAACCCACAGAATGCTCTCAAAAACATTCCCGTCACGCTACAGGGTGTTCTCGGCTTAACGCGCTAATGAATTACCTGGTCAATGGCACGGGCCAGCCTCGTATCCTCACGAGTACCAAAATCAGCTTAGATTTGAAAACTGTTCGAAATCGTATAATAATTTTTTTTTTTTCTCGAAAAATCTCTCGTATTCAAAGAGAAGCTTATACGTGTAATTATGTACGTAATGTACAACGTATAACAAGCTCTGCGCATATACGAGCGTCACGGCCGATAAGAAGCCACGAACAACACTGATACTGATTTCAAACTTACTTCACGGAAAATGATAATCTTCGAAACTTATCTCTCCGTAAATTTTTCTACCTCTTCTGAAAAACTTATCACTTTTTTAATTACGCTAAATCATCTCAAAAGAACGTATCGCTGTCTCTCTCCGTACTGCTGGACACTGTCCAGGGACCGATCAGTTCGCGTGGGCTAGCACAGCTAAACTGAAGCCTGGCTATAGGAGACACCTGTGCTATAGCCCATATCACTAAAACTATAGCATCGCCGTGTACGTGTTACGCTATAGTCGGTTCAACAGAGTGCAGCTATCGTACAGGGTGATACGTTGCCAGCGAATCGGTACTCCGGTAGATAATGGTCAGTTTACGTGCTGCCCCTTTTGACTGTCAGTGCTTTGATCACCGGGTGGACTCATCGTGCAATTTATCGTAGAAATATAACGTATCATTTACCTTTGGTTAAATGTCATGTCGCGTATAGGTCTACCTGACAAAGTTACTGGAATCCTCGTAGGACCAACCTGGCATCCGGTTTTGTTAACGGCAGGAGAGTTATTACGGCACACCCGGTATTATTACAGGCGAGTCGACTATACGTTAGAACAGGACGTCGTCACACTGTTCTACCTACGTTCGTTCGTTGTATGTTCCTGTCCTGCTTCAACTCGCTACTTACGGTACGGTGAAAATTGCCGATAGCCGTGGCGCAGTGTTTGCTGATAGTAGAAGGGACAGCAGTGGAACTTCGAGTGAGTTACCCAAATTCTCCGGGATGGTAAAACATTGGTGTAAGATTAATGGCGGTACAGCGTGAGATAT
>JARQSV010000669.1:124500-136570 GCA_030142285.1 Calameuta idolon | reverse complement strand
AAAAATTTCGATGGGATCGTGAAAAATCGATGGGTGCTGCTAAGTAATACGAAAAAGCGGAATAACTGGTTTTGCCAATGTTAATAAAAGTTTAGCATGTTTTTCTGATACAGTGAACCCCAATTCGTAGATCATGGTAAAATATAAATATATTGCGTATAAATTATTCTTAACGATGCATAATGAAACGTTATATGGACTTTCTTATGCACTCGCTCCGCCAGATATACAAAGTATGTACGAAAATATGATAATTGCTAATTATGAAATTTGCATCGGTGCATCACGATTCTAGAATTTCGAGTCTGTCTTATTTGTCGCGATTGACTAATGGCTGTCTTCTTTTTTAATGAAAAAAAAAATAATTTCTTTGCACAACGTTACGATGCTCACTGACGATTTAGTCAAACAATTGATAGTCATTGATCGCGTCACACTGTCTATAGATATATTCAGTATCTGCTAATAATAAAATTATGAAAAATCAAATGGACGGACGTTTCGACTGAATAACGCTATATATATATATATATATAACGCTATATATATATATATATATATATATATATATATATATATATATACACATAGTGAATCCACGAGTAAAATATATTTTTTGACAGATTGAAAACACCGAAATTCCTTAGAAATTTTCTTATATAAATTTTCATAAAGTCACCGAAATACATTTACAAATTAAAAAATATATTTCCCGTAAACCACGCGCAAGCATGTAACCCTGAAACAAAAATTGTACGCAGAGTCGCGTGTGGCTAAGATAATTAATTGTTGCCGATCCGTAAAAAAAAAAAAAAATAATGCACACATGGACCAGTTACAATTTTATTCTTTGTTCAAAAGTTGGCTACCTCGTGACAGAGCGTGCAACGAAGCACGCATGCAATGTCCCACGTGGCCATTAACGTTACGTAAGGAATGCGATATGAAAAACTAATTGTTCATCAGTCTTACGTCAGAGTTCGGACCGATGTCGGAGAAATACAAAACAAAATGGAAAGTAAGAGAGGGCGCTAGTGGTGAGTTAAAAAAAAAAGTATCTAGTATTTCCTCAATCGTCGACCGAAAATCAAAGGCAACAAGAAAATCGTTTGGTTGACGACCAAGTTAGAAAGTAGTTTGGCGCGATCGAACGAAAAACAAAAGTTGTCGAAATAAATTTGTCTTCTATAAGTCGATCGGCAGGGAACCTTGTAAAAAGCGAATCGTATCCTTTTATCGTCCTATTACGTATTCTCTACTGGACGATAAAAATCCACGTTTAAGACTGCGCAATGCAGGATGCTTTGTTTTCGTGTTCAAAGTCAAATGCATATCTAGTCCCTCGTCGATACATAAATATGCGATTTATCGGTATAAATGCGAGGATCGTTGTCACGTGGCGACATTATGCATCGTGCCTCGATGCATCCCGTTGAATCTCCTAACAATTATAGGAAGAGTCGCAGTGCTCGAAGTGGTAGTAATTTTTTATAATTCCAATAGCGAGACCTCCGTATCGCAGTAGTGCGAAAGAGCGAGATAGAAAATATTCTTTGTTTATCAAGGACACGAATAAACGAATCCTTCGCAGCAGCTACCTCTAAAACGGTGCCAACTTGAAAATAAGTGGTTCGAAATCCCCGAAAGACAATGCCTGCGTAGGTACGGCAAAATGTGTTTATTATGAAAATGACGAAAATTTGGAAAAAAAAAATTCAAATTATTATCGTTTCACGTTGATAACCGTGAAACGTGTAAGAAAAAATCTTTAAAAAATTAGCTCGCGAAAAATATGACTTTTGCGACTGCGAGGCGCGAACTCCGTTCGGGAAACAAAAGAACGACTCTACAGGTTAAACTGGTCACTAGCCAAGCTCTCTATCTTGTAATGACTAAAATTGCCGCGTGGCGTCGCGTCGGCGTGTCGCAGTGTTGACAACGCGAATATCTATCGTCGATTGTTAATATTCCAATGACAGTTAATTCGTGTCCGGACTGTGGATCCGCGATGACGAAGGCCAGCAGCGTGCTTCGGCCGATCTTGCGGGCAGGAGTATTTCCGCGTCGGACAACATACATTATTTACTATTTCCTAGTATGAAGCTGCCTCGAGGAAACTTGGCGCTTCGCCACGGCATGGAAATTTTTTTATTAATTTACCCGTCATTCGTTTCAAGTTTATCTTTCGCGAGACAAAGCCATTGTCCGAACTGGTTTTGCGGACTGGCAGCTGTGTTTTTTTTTTCCCCCCCAAGTTTTCCTACTTAACTGTCATCGAATGCTTGAAAATTCTTAAATCCCGTTTAACATCTTTTTATCTTATTCGTCTACCATTCACTGCTATCCGTTATCGGCTTTTAAGTCGATCGTCCAGGATCGACAAAAAAAAAAGATCGATCCTTTGACGTTTCTAAGACACTGGGCCAAGTCAACAAGCTTTGTTCGCTGTGCTACCAGCAATCGAAATTTTCACACAGTGCCTTATGACAATATTTAGGATTTTTGGTAACAGGAAGAATTGAAAAAAAAAAAAATAATTTTCTTAATCATTGATCTACTTAAAAAAAAATTACATATACCGTACGGAATTATCTTTCACAAAGATAACAATTATCAAAATCCCAAGATAAAGCCAGCCTCTAATCGATCTTACATGTGGGATAACTCGAAATGACCTGCCCTTTCCGGTCTACGAGTCACCCATTTTTTCAATCTAGAAAATGAAGGTTATCGCCCGTATTGATCGACGCATTAAATCGATTGTGTATTCAACTTATCTTATTTAACTTGCTTCTTCAATGCCATTACTTCTTTTAGGGAGGCTTTTTAACTCAATCCACGAATTTACTAGTTTCCTTCAAAAAGGCTTGTATACGTCGTTGGAAATATTTTTTGACGCCAAATCAAAAAGTATGTCACTTTTGAGTTTCAATAGTTAATAAAAATACAATAATTTACGAAAAAAAAAAAAAAAAAAACAATATCATTAACAAAGTGAAAACTGTGTTACAAGTTACATTTAAGTGCACGAAAAAAGATTTTCATTTCGCTTCGAACAATATCATGATCATTGTATCTCCTTTACTTATCGATTATTACTATCGGTTATCGCCAGTCCCGATTACTTTTCTTTCTTGGTCTCCCGCTCAATGTCTCATCGAGAATAGAGAGAACGCAAACGATCGCGAACCGAAGGTCGTCACCGAGTCATCAGGCGATTCTGAACTTTGTCAGGGCAATCGCGTGACACCACGAGAACACCTTACGTCATTAATTAGAAACCTGTTCAGCCACCGATCATTTCTTTCTCCTTTTCGCAAAGTTCCTCCACTCTGCTACTGGCTGTAAATTATTCGATTTTTCAGTAGCCACTTAAATTCCTCTGCGCCTTACAAAGAAATTACTAAGATCCGAGCGGTAAAAATAATTGATGTCGAGAATCTTGCAGAACGCCAAGTCAAAAGTGCAGGATCAAATATAGCCGAGAGGAAATAACCGTTATCTCGTTTATCAATCGTACTCTTTTTACTACAAAGGAGACATTAAAATCGATGAATAATGAAAGAGCGAATGGCTCATTTGAATTTAACACAGTTGCGGCGCTGCTTAGTTTCGCTCGTAGCTCCGCCAAGTGGTCGAATGCAATTTCATTAACATTTTACACCGAATACTCAAAGCCGGCGACTAACGCTACTTGGAGACAATAAAATAATAGAATTACTTGTACAGCCGTGAAAAAGACCAAATTTATTACCGTTTACCAACGGTAAGAAATTTATTGACATTACCACAGGTAATGTCAATTTAACACGTAATCAATAGGCCTGTCAACTGGTGATAAGAAACTATACGCGAAAAAGATTTATTAAATTCCTAACGAATTTACGTCAAATATATGCACGTAGTGCAATCGAGATCCAATGACAATATATATATGTACGGTAAGACACGGTGAGCAACTTTCGGTAAGAAAAAAATCAAACGTGGACCGGGTTGATCTTAGATAAAAGACTATCAAGTTGTGTAATCTGGTTATCGTGGGGCTTTTATCGTCGTATTTGCCATTTGGGCAATTTGTTTGTTCAAAACTCTCGTGTGCCGAGATAAATTTTCTTACGTTACTGCATCACCTGTTTTCATGGGTTTCACGAGAAAAATTATTTCACCGTCCCGCCACGCTATACTTTTACGATTGCACGATAACGTTATATCACGTGTAGTTAGTGGAACGCGCAACAGTCACTTCAATAATGGGAAACGTCTAGCTGCTTAACAATGTCATTTTAGGTTTTTTGAATTACTTCGACATACTGACATTCACTTACGCGCTGTTCGCGCAAGTCAATATTTTTAAGTAATTATTTTATTGTCCCCGTTGCTTTATCTGCCATTCGATGAATCATTTGTTTGAAAACAAAGGAGTAGGTGCGGAATCGATCGGTTCAGAATAAATCTGTTATCTACCGTATCTGCTTGTATCGTCGGACATAGCACTACTTCGTGTGGCATGTAATCTATAGATAATAGATATTGAAAAATACGTAACGTTACTGTGACCGGCGGCTTCAGGAATGTTTGTGTAATTATTGCAATGATTTTTTTCAGTCGCATTCTAACCTGTCATTCCAACGTATTCACTGTACGTCACACTTAAAATATCCTAGTACATAATTGTCCTTTGTAAAGTGGACCTATGAATGTGCCATTGTCGTTCCGTACGACAAACTAGCGGAATTAACGAACGCAGCGTTTGAACGAAATATCCTTCACTAAAAAAAATGCTTGTTCGCAGGACAAAAACAACAAAAGACTCACCATAGCCCCGGTATCAGATACAACCGGTGGTACTTCTTGAGCATCGGCACAAAAAACGGCAGCAATAACAAAGATCACGAGCTTTCCGAAACTTGTCGTTAAATTCGGGACAGTCCTTTCCGCCATGTTGGATGACAATATAATACAAGCAAGGATAAAATTAAATACTTCGCAGAATGTTAATAGGAGGAAACAAAGTAGATTCGACAAGTATCACTGACAATTTTTTCGCATTTTCCGGGCACCAACTGGACACTCGCGTTCGCGATTTTTCTTAAATTTCTCACGTAGACGGAAAAATACGAGCGAACACTAAATTTTACGATTCGGGAGGCGAAAAAGAAATATATAAATTCCTCGATGACACCACGATACGACACTATCGAAATTCGCACGGTTTAAGGACGTCGCGACTTCGAAAAAAATTCGTAACAGGAACAACGAGGGTCGATCATTCAAAAATGGGTGTTCGACTATGGGTGTTTTTTTTAACACGCACAGAACCGCGAACAACCAGCTGGCCCGGAGTACGCCGCCACTCTGATTCAACAGAGCACGGTCACTGACTTTTATTGGATTCCCCCACCACGACGCCCTTCGCGCTTTTTCTCCACGTTTTCCTCCCCTCCAGCCCGTGCAAGTACACTCGACATCAGATGCAACGTATGTAGGTAGTCAGAGTCTGGTCGAGTAACTCTACGCTATGTTCTTCGAGAATAAAGGATGACAAGAGAAAAGAGGACGTTCCCGCGAGGATTTGTCTTCTTTTTTTTGAAACTCTCTATAGTAATATAAATAAGTACTAAACTCTCATAGTATTCTTATCGCTATTTTTCTTGGTTCTTCGTACATCTACTTTCAGTTATCTCTAAAAAAAAAAATTCAGTGGCTGTTCGATTTTTTTTTTTTTTTTGTAATAACTACTCCCTTTTACCTCGATAGACACGAGTCTTGGTAATTGTTTTCCTTTGTGCGATTTTATCAATTTAAAAAAATTAGCATAGTCTGGATACATGCTAACTCATACAATGTGAATTATCGTTACATGAATATTTAGTTAGCTAATTAGGGAACGTAATAAAGAAATACCATTGATTATTTTCATATTTTATTCTGTGCAAATAAAAATTCTTTGTTTTTCATCTTTTATTGTCAATCGTACATCGCACTCAATATTTATGCGTTCTTGCGAACGTAACTTCTCGGATTTTATGTACAAAAGGATACAAAGAATTGCCGAAGGATAATCGTGGTAACTTAGTGCGGAGCGAACGAAAGATATATTCGTATCCATTGGAAACTTTAATCTTAAAAAGAAATCCAGAAATTGAATACAACTTGTGCAACGTCGCTTTTCTTTTTTTTAATTTCGCCTTTCTGGCCATTGCAAGAATTGGTTGTCACTCGTAAGAGCTTCTCCAAGACTTGTATCGGGCTCGTTCTTTCCTAAATACACACGTATAAATGGACCTCGCGATGCTAACGTTGATTTCCACGATTGGTTTTTTTTTTTTTTTTTCGTGTCTCGCTGAATATCGCTCGATAAATTTTATTATTTCCAAAGCGAAAAGCTTTTTACCAGACCGATATCTCATCTTCGTAAAGAGGATAATTCGCATTTCTCGAATTTACTTCTGGTTCGCCAAATTCGTTCGTACATTTTTATCCTTTTACTTTTCAGAATCGAGATAAGGAAGACGTTGATCTGTCAAGTGCGTCCTTTTACTTCCTTTGGTCGGCTGAAATTATAACGTTAAATCCCACGAAATTTCTTGGTTTTTATTCCAATGAAATTTATCGTCTTTATTCAAAGTCCTTGTTATCCGTCGCCTTTAACCTACCGGCCACAATCGCTGATAAAGATTATGCTGTGTATCGATCCGATTGATTATTGGTATCTTTAGCTTAAAAATTTTTATAATGGGACGGGATTGTGTACGGAGTTAATGCATTTGACATTTGTTTCTCTCGGACTGTAAATTTTGTATTTACTAAAATTTTTCTGTCATTACAATAGGTCGCGTGTTGTCAAAGACGATTTATCAGGTACAAAAAAATTTCCTTGCAGCTTGAAAAAAATGATTGCAATTTCAGATAGTCATTTTTAGTGCAATTGTTCTTTTGCGTATTTTAAGATGTCAATATAAATTGGATCAAATTGATATCGTCAAAAATACTTGTATTAAAGAATATTATAAATAGTCGATAGCGATAATTACGATAATCGTTGATAATTCTTTTCTGATATTATGCAATTATGGCATTTTTTATAGCAAATCAAAATTACATTTCTCTAATGTACGTAATGCAATTACGTGACGCAATGATATTTAAACTATATATTTTAGGTTATGATAAAATTTGCAATATCGACGGCTTTGCTGTGAGTGTAACGCGAGTTACAGTAAAATTGGATAAAAATAGTGAATCTCGTTCGAAATCATTAAAATCAATGAAAGTGCAAAAAAATTCTAAAAACACGTACGATAGAAATAAAATTTGACTTACAAAGAATAATAAAATCTACGGATGTCACAGTATTATGTTGACCCATTCAAAGGATTCCACTATTTTAATGTTAAACTTTATGAGTGGTTCGCGTTTTACTATGCACCTGCGCGTTATGCATTATTTATAAAATTTACGAATATAAACAATGAAATTTTGAAAATTGCATAGAACCCTATATATATATATGCTCTTTCATATTGTTTAATTGAATTCGAATCACGTCGAAACTATGGAATTTAAAAAAATTTGTCATTCAACGATCTGTAACACGTCGAATCTTATAAGCTTGAAATTTCTGTCTTTAACGTAAACGATTAAATTCTGGGATCGATACCGTTATAAATCTTTATTACGATCTACGGCTATTTTTTGCGTTCGGTTTTATTTTCGGAACTTTCGGGTCGGGTATTGTTGTTATGATTATTCTTATTTTTGAAACCTACCTGCATGCTGTGCATTATTCACGGATTCTTATTGCGTAAATAGCATCAAAATAAATAGTACTAGATGCCGCACGCTGCTGCATCCAAACGATCGTGCATTCGATTCACGTTACGGATCAGTGGCTTTTCGGAAATTTCTTTTCGGTCATTGCTGGTAGGTAAACAAGGCACAGTACTTTTTTGGAAATTTTGATAAACATAGATATATTATTTTCTGAGAATTTGACCCTGAAAACTAGCATGTGTGGAAGCGTACGTGTATTCTATCTATGTTATCTGTATTGCTTTGTGGTTTTACAATACATATTTGTCCATGTGTACTGGAGCATGTTCAGCAGTTTGTACAAGGTACACAAAATCGAAAAAAAAATTTTTCAAATTTTTGAATATTAGAAGTTTCTACTTTTATGAAACTATCGATTAGGTTGTGTCTTATGTTATACGTCATATCGATCAAATGGTCATTACGATTGAAAAGTGTTTGAAAAATTTATAATTAAATTGCAAAGGTGTGTATTGGCACAAGAGCTGCAACTGATTTTCAAGACTCCTTGTCAGGGTCGAACGGTCGATAATGAAGTAAAATTGAGTTTTTATTTCCACAGTTCTGTCATCGAAATAATTGAATTTCGAAAATGACGATCGATTCTATTTCGTTTGCATTCGATTTACCTTGGCCCATTTCGTAAGTTCCGTAAGAGTACGAAATTCTATTCTGAAAAAACTTTTTGAGTAATCCAAATTTACATAACACATTTATTATTTAATTACATCAATTAATTGGGTCTTTTAACGTGACTTCGTGCTTATGCGATTCTCGCTATATCTAAATATTTCCATTGAAAATTTCACAGGTAAAAAAAATAGCCAACCCCATACAATTTATGAAAACATTTATACAAATCAAAATGCACAACTGGTTTCCATCAGATGCATTCCTTCCTTCCTTTCCTTACGGCTGTATCCCCAATGGGAGACATCTGCCAGTCAGATGCATTCCAATATGCAGATTAAAATTTTGTGTGTCAGCTCAATTTTGAGCTATGCAACATTTTAATGATATTTAGCGTACAGTTCTTGGGACATAGAAAATTGCAGTGTCGAACTATGACTATTATAATTCTCAATCGAAGTAATATTCATTTGTTCAATCGGTGGCTCAGCGAGTACAGTTTTTCACATTCCTTACTTCGAGCATCAGGAAAATCGCAAATTCGAGTTCTGCTCACAGAACTACAAAAAGATGCGCCTGTGCGTGACTGTACCGCCTAACAGTCGCAAATATAGCTATTATATTTTATTTAAATCTATATTAATTATACGATTTTTTTTAATAAGTCAAATGTATATTTAATATATTTTTATGAATATTCATAATAATTATAGTATGTTTGATATACTACATGAGACTGAAAGCGAATTCAAATCTGGCCCTGGTTAAGTTGTACTGGCTTGGCTGAACTCGGCGCAAACGTTACGCTGCATGTTCATTTATATTAATCTCATGCAAAAATATGGTTACTTACGAAGTGGAATTATTGACCCGTATCTAACCAGGCACTAGCTAGATTGCCCTGAAGTTAAGAAATCAGAGCTTCCCCTATAATATTCTGATTCGGATTTTTACTAGGGATATAAATATACCGAAAGACTTTGAAATTCGATATTTTTATTTCGCGTACGTTAATTTTTCAGTATAAGAGTACAAATTTTGTTTCCACGGAAAATTTTATTTTCACGCATACAGAACCAGGTATTTTTTTTTTATTTTGATTTTCTTATTTTACATACGTTACGAAGTTCACTGACGGTGATTGTTTATTATAAAAAAATTAATGAAAATTCAAATAAAAAATTATTACATTTATATTCTTTATTTTTTTTAAAAAGAGAAAACACCTACGACCGATTGCTTATATGAATTCTCTACTATCTTTACCTTTGGCTGATTCTACATCATACGATCCGTCCAGTGAATCATTGAATTCGTATAGCGTTTTTGGTAATCGCGATACCTTTTGTACTAACCGCCAAATGCAGTACACAAGTGACTCAAAATACTGAGCCATTATTAAGCTAGTTAGTCACTGCGGTTGTTTATTTTTTCCTGTACGAACAACAGCAACATTAATTCCCTAGGGACGCATCGTTCCACACGTCAAAATTTCACACATGCAGCCCTACGCGTGACAAGTGAGACCTAAATAAATCCTCATATAATTTCGATGTTGCCACATCAAAATATCAATGGGAATAAAATTTTGACAAAATTTTAATTTATTTAAAAATCAATTATGCACACTTTCTTTTTTACCTCATTTCATCTTCTTTATATTTTTTATATTTTCAATGGCGTTAAGATCAAAAGTTTCTTCATCTTCTTTATATTTTTTATATTTTCAATTACGTTAAGATCAAAAGTTTCTGTGAACCATCGTCGATTCTGTGTGGATCATCATATCACTCAATTTTGAGTCTGACATGACATTTCATAGGTAGTAACAAAGGGATGACTAATTTTCTAAAAATTTTTTTAAATTTCGACTTTTAAAAATCCTTTGTGATGTCCGATGTCAAAAACGAAAAAAATAAATATTTCATATCCGGTCGTGCAGATATTTTTTTGTCAAATACATTGACGTTGGTATTTGGACGTGACGACGTGAAAATAATATGAGGATTTGCTTAGGTTCCACAACGTGTAGGGCTGCACGTGCAGAATATTGACGTGTAGAATGTATCCTTCCTCCAGGGAAAAATGTTGCTATTATTCATATAGGAAAAAAAAAAGAAATAACCGCAGTGACCAACTGGTCTAATAATAAATAAGTATTTTGAGTAATTTGTAATTTTTCAATATTTACCACAACAATG
Source organism: Calameuta idolon (assembly GCA_030142285.1). Lineage (NCBI taxonomy): Eukaryota > Metazoa > Arthropoda > Insecta > Hymenoptera > Cephidae > Calameuta > Calameuta idolon. Next base: position 125,927 of record JARQSV010000669.1, on the reverse strand, counting down.
GGTTTGAAATTTTGCGTGAAATTGTGATATCGTAAAACTTAACGTTTCATGGCAAAACAGGTGTTGAATTATTTCGAGTTCAATACTAATTGTAAGAAGTATACCATACTTATCAAGATTTGTATACTATCGCTCATTAATATCAATGCATCGAATAATTTTTTCAGCTCAAAATCAGTCCTATCAACATTTAAGACAGTCGCGTACTGTATCGTGTATGAAGAATTGATTATAAAGATAACAATAATTCCCATAAGAAAAATAAAAACACGCAATCGACAAAAAAATGTATGAAATCTTCATAACCCTAAAATAGGATTTTTGTTCTTCAAAATATCGAATAAATAAAAATCAACAGTCATGAATTTGCCAATTGTGTAACGAAATTGCCGAAATTTTAATTTTCGTGGATTTATGCAATTCAAGGAAAAATACTCGGGCAGTCAATGAAATCGAATTGAAGAGGACCGCGACGCAGCTTTATTTATTTAAATGAGACAAATGTGTTTTTCCCTTGACCTAATACGACCTCGAATTCTCCCATGAGATTTAGAATGTATTTGCATTAATTCGGGCATGCGGCTTTAGCCCATTTAAATGCAGCCGTACCCAGCTTGTAATTTTATTCAGAACTGCACAGGATTATTTACGAGAGACAGATTTTTCCTCGAAACTGAACAATCATTGTTTTGCCATGCTCGATGATGTACAGATTTTATTTGCTACGTGCGTCAATAATGCAACTGCCAGCGATCATAATTTTGAAAGTCGTTTTTCTACATTTCTAAAATTAGCTTACGGAAGCAAATTCCCATAGCGCTACTTTCCAAAATCGTTTATGCACTTTTTAATAAATTTCAGACGCACGTCGGACGTCATTCTTGGCAGATAATTTTCAAAAACAATCAACGTCCTTTATAATCTCACAAACTCCTTGTTCTTGGTAATCGATGGTTCAGGTAAATTGAAAGTATTAATTCAAAAAAGTATTACAGACTCGTTAACGGCAATTATAATTAACGTTAATTATGTTAATTAAAACTTTAACTTTGAAATTCAAAAAAGTTCAGTCAGGGCCTCATAGCCAATTCAAAAAAAAAAATACCAAGAAATTCATTGTGGTTATCCAGGTATGACTAGTCCCAATTCTTTGTGACACGTTAAAAAAACCGCAGTTTTGAAAATGACACCGGCATATCGGGGAATCACAAAGGTTATTCAATTCGTACGTGCCTGTATTGGCGCGAAATTTAAAATTATTCCAGGAACGGAGGTCATAATGAGCCCCGTTATATTCGTAGCAACGTCTGATTAGTCAACGTCGTCTTTGTCGGTTAAAACAATATAGATATATAACAATAATAATATTACCCTGGCCCAAAATTCAAAATATGTTTCTCCAGCCGCTACGAGAGCCTTTTGCTTGG
>JARQSV010000669.1:80615-96204 GCA_030142285.1 Calameuta idolon | reverse complement strand
TGAGTGCTATGGGCGCATATATGTCCGACATGCGTTCAAATCTGAAGAGCTTCGCACTCAAAGGGTTAATAGCGTACTGTCAACAATGAAAATATTTACTAGATTGACGATACAATATTTTTCGACAGAACCGAACGATGACGAATTTAAATCGGTGAAACTCTTGTGCAAATTGAAAACGGATTTTTCTAAGCATCAAGTACTACACGAGGGTGTCGCCTTACACGTGTGCATAAACGGGGCAAGTATAATTTTCTTCCTACTCAAATTTGTTCTCTGCTTTTTTTTTTTACTTACATTAAAATATAACACCAATTTTGATACTTAAATCTTATACGTAATTTAATTATGAAGGTGATCATTCGTACATTTTTTTTTAATGACTGGACGCGGAAGAGTCTCGTACTTGGACCATGTATAAAATTTACCCGATAACGAATGACTTCCTAATAATTTATTAATTATTGTATTACTGAAATTGACGATACTGGTAATAAAAATTCGTATCAATTTTACAGAACAACTTGTTGAGATATAATTTAAATTTAATAACAAGATCGGCAACGATTTTTCAAATGCATTTGTAGAAATAATTCAAATTACTGGAAAAGCCTTTTTTTTTTGACACTCTGCAGTCGATAACGATAAACGTGTTACATGTTTTAGGGCTTCGAATATATTTTTATCTTTTCCAATGTGGATCACAATGGAAGAGAATTCGTGCGATTCGTCATCAATTGATGGTAAAGTGACTTTGTTCGCGTTACAAAGATTAGTTTCATATTTAAGCTTTCCTCGTTAATTATATAATCATAATTATAAAGTAAAATTAGATACGAAGATTATATCATAGCAAGCTGTAAATGTCATTTGTAACACAATATTATATATTATTGTAAGGTTATTATTTATATAGATTTTCTACCGCGTTGATATTAAGCTCTGTATTTAGCACAAGGCAGGACGGATGGATCCACAAATTGTGGAGAGATTTGCAAAACTGCGGATGAAAGCAGTTGAGAACCACCATCGGTGTTTTTATAAATTAATAGAGTTTTTTTTTAGCACCAATTATGTAAAAAAAGACCATCATATTCCGTGCACCAAATAAAGTATAGAAAATCGCTGTTTCGTCTGTGAATCCTTAAATTTTGATTAATTGCATGAATCTCGAGTCTCATGTCGATCAAAATAAGGATTCAGAGCTTCCTTATATTTTTGTAAGGCAAAGTAGTTTCGCGAAACACAAAGCCCAAATATCTGTGACGTTTATAGAATTTTCGTCATAGTAAATTTCATTGCGCCCAGTCGTAGACTCTTCCCAAAAAACCCCTTTCCACCGATTGGTCAAAATTGTAATTGTACTTGCCCGGTATTTTAATGAACGTTCAATTAAATAAATAATTAAATCGTATAATGTATATTAATGCGAATTTGAGATTTTAAGAAATTTTACGAATTAAACTTTCAATTAACCATCGGGCTTAGGACAATTGGGGTAGAATAACGATGCAGTACGAATGATTATTATTAGACAATTAGTGATAAAAATGGACATTGTCTTATCGTTAGATGAAATTGGCTATAAAAGCTTCATCAATGCTAGATGCTCCGCCGAAAGCTGCCAATACTCGTAAAAAATATTGCACGAAGAAAATATCGAAGAGGACACAGCGTGCTCATCGGGCGGAGACAATGGAAATCGTAAGACAATAATAATAAGTTTACGATGATTGAAGGACCGTGTAAGTGGCTATCGGGACGCGAAAAAATGCAAATAAAAAAATAAAAAGCATAAAATGCTCACGAGTGAAAGAAAAGTTTTATTTTTGTGTCTTACACCGACAGGCATGTAGCATCGCTGTGACGCGTGAGTAATTAATTTGTGTTTCGTCTTTAACAACCTTGATTACCAAAAAATGGACAGTGGGCCTGGACGTCGTGCGACGCCGTGACGACTCTTTACAATTAGACTTAAATGAACGTTACATACAATAATAAATTCATTAGCGATAATATTAGTATTGTTCTAATTGGACAGGAATTGGTTTTCATTGCCTTTTCTTTCTTCGCAATATAGACAAGTTCAAGTTAACCTATTAATAAACCGTATCATCCATTTTCGTCTCGTTCGCTTCACCGACACGAGAGACTAGGTTATGTTACGTTACGTTACGTTACGTTAGATTACGTTAGGTCGGGTCGGCCAGATAAAAGTAAAGTTTGCCAGCCTCACTGAGCAAATTCAAATCTAGTTCAATGGTAATCGTAATAACATAACAAAAACGCAATTACTACGTCGCGGAGAAGCTCGCTCTTTCATTATCGTCTATGGACTAAATACTTATAAAGCTAATATTGCAGCGCAGCGTCGCGCCACGCTGTATTCACTTACGAGAACTCAAAATGCCATTTAAAAATTAATGAATTGTCTAAATTAAAAAAAAAAAAAAAGAAAAAAAAAAAAGAAAACCGACACTGAGTTCCCTTTCAAGCTCTCGTTATCCGTTATCGCCCGTAACGTTGTCCGTCCTGCAACGTATAAATTAAATAATTGTCGCTGCGGTGTGACGCACGAGAAAGAGGGACAGCGACAGAAGATGTATGTTACAATAAAAAAGGAACTTAACAGATTGCGCTAAAAAAATACAATATATATGAAACAACGGTATACATATAAAATCTTTTAAATAATCTACACAGCAGCTCGTGGCTACCCCGATACGTCACGGTTGCCACTTGTCGAACTTTGTGGAAAAAATTACCGGCTGGCAACTTTCGAAAGTGTCCGTAACGATCGAACCTGTTGATCGATCAAAGAAGAAATGCCAACGAACGAAAGTCAAGCTAGTCTTTCCTGGCTTGATTTTTAATGTACAATTAAAGTTACAGCGAAGATAAATCGTGAAAGTTGGATAGAGAAAGGGCAGGATTTCGGGCGAAGGATGGGGAAATTAATAGGAAAATAAAGAGAGTAAAGAGAGAGATAAAGAGACTGTGGTTACCATATGGCGATAAATTCAATTGCTTAGACGTTTCCGGTGACAAAACCTTAAAGTCGTGGAATGCATTGTAATACATGCATATGGATGCATGTACATATATATATATGTATATATATATTAATTGGATGTCACTCGACAATTTATAGATATATAAATATAATATCTATCTGACGCCGAGGGTTGTGTTAAGAAATTGCGAAATGGAGTTTATTTGCTGGATCCATATCGCGTATTATTTCATTTTTGGATTCGAAAGATGTGGTCATTTTGTTATTACGGGGAGGGGAGGGGGGATCGGGGGAATTTCATTATGCCATTGTGTGATATACCTTAGTATGATCCTAGTACTTCGAGTAATATTTATAATTAATTATCGATATTCAATAGCTGCCCTAAGTATATCTGTGGGACTGGAAACACTGCTGCTACACATATTGTAGGCATGTAGCACGTAGGGTATATTACTTTAGTGTATTAGGGTAGAACGCGAAGTTTTTGTAAAGTGATGCTTGTCGCTTCCTCATTTGCTCCGAGGTGATGATCGGGTTCCTACCGTCGAGAGGCCTTCGCCTCGGCTTCGACTTCGGTGCAAGGAATGTAGGCCTTCGCCTGGAAATTCAAAATTTTCATATCTTATTAAATAGTTAAGAAAACGTTTAGGGGCGCGTTGATTTGGGTTCTGATCAGATTCGAGTGTCTGTAGGAAAATCGCCATTGACACGTTTCATTTAATTCGTGCGAGCGTCACGTGACTCTACTTTTACTTAACAAACACTAGACCAGACACTAAAACTTAGTGTCGTTGCGTTTTTCGTTCTTTTCTTTTTTTTTATTCTAGTTTTTGATGTCCTCCTTTATTTTTGCACGTATCTCACTAACAACTGCCTAGTAGTCTATTGGTACCATAATGGGCAACTATCGTCTGTCAGGAAGACTAAATTGGAATCCTGGGGATACGCTGATGGTATCCACACTCAAACATAGGTAAAGTTTCCCTTCGTAGATGATAGCCAACTGATTAACACGTTGAGAGCCACGTCAGCCATCGGTGGCTGACACTAGACTTTTCCGTTCAGGCCGCGTCAACCAACGCTGGCTGACAGCGTGCGATGATACAGAACTAAGCGGCGCGCGTGGCCTGAAGGGGACTTCCTTAAAAATCAGCGTGGAGTGCAACGTGTTAATTAACTTTGTTCAAATATATGTATATGTACGTCACGACCTATAATAATACTTGATTAATAATCTCTCATTGACTTTTAACAAGTTCACGAAAAAGATGATTATCACTGAGACACCTGACACACCCTATACGAATAATTTAAAGGTTTCTATACGTTACTGAAAATTCATTATGCAAGCATTACCTCTGCTCGTGCTTCTGCGCATCGTCGCAGACGGAGGTGGTGCAGGTTCTTGTTTGGTGTAGCTTCTAAGAGCTCTCCCTCGTCTATCTTGAATTAACTTGTCTACCTTAACGAAGATCCCACATTTGGACCGACACGAGAAGTACCTGTGGCCATTGACAGCTCCGTCGTTCTTACCTGCAATTAGCGAATCATGATTAAATATTGTTAGCGGAAATTATTTTTCTAAGTTAATATACGTGGTTGTACAATCAAACACAAATCTCTGTAGGTAGATTCGTTAAATCTGTTACTTTACCAGTTGGAGCGTCCAATTCCACGCCTATCCAGGTTCCTGAAGCAAATTCCGTAGGCCCGACGTAAGCAATAACTCCAGAGTAACTGTACGGACGAACCAAGACTGATTCTCCAACTACGATCCAGTCGGGTACCGGTGCTTCGATTCTAGTTAGATCAGGTCGTGAACCAAACGCTGAGCTTTTGTCGCTCACGTCATCTGTTACGGATACGAAATAATGTAATATATTATTTCTCTGAAATACATACTGTGCAACTGGAGATCATAGCTATTGTTAAAATGATAAGAAGATCCATAATGTGTATGTACCGTCGATACGTTCAGAAGAACTGTTATCCCCGTTCTCGTAGTGCATACCAGGTTGTAGCGTCTGTTCCAATCTAGCAGCAGCCTTACTCTCTGAAACTTGTGGACGGACCATAGGGAAAGAAGCTCTATGCTGAGAGCTGATAGGTCTTCCTGTTAAGCCTGCAGCTTTTCGTCTCCGAACAACCTGAAAATTGAAAAGGGAGATGTTTAAAAAAAAAAAAGAAGATATTTTTCAATTAGATTTAATGAAACAAAGTGAAATACCTTGCCAGGTGGCAGTTTTACGTGAACAACGGACGTGCCTTCTAACGGGCTGTCGTCACCAGAATTGGAGGCGTGACTGACCTCGGAATCTTTCTTTTCAGTTTCATGAATTTCTGGTCTATCAAACTTTTCCTCTACCTTCGCATCGTTCGTCGAAGGAGTCTCCATCTTCACGTTTGACGTCGAACTGTCGCGCATGTCGTCTCCGTATGCATTCAGCTTATCAAGATTCTTTTTGACGTCTTCCGAGTTTCGATCGGGCGAACTGACACTTAGTTTATCCAAAGTTTCGTTGAGATCTTCCATATGCTCTTCAGGAGTCTCTTCGACTAATGAGCTGTCCATTTTTTCCGGCTTCTTACCGTCGAAGAGGTTTCTGTACTCCAAGTCTGGAGTTTCATCGACACTGATGGACTTAATGGAGATTGAATCCTCGGAGGTTAGGTTCGTCGTGGAAACAGCTTGAGAACCGTAACCGCTGCTGCTCATACTGGGTGTGTTGATTTTTGTTGATTGCAATTCGACGAGTGAATCCAGGGTGCGAGACGAGGTCAGCGGCTTCATCGGTTTCGGCGGTGCCTGGTTGCAGATATTTATACATACAGAGTGATGCCGAAATTGTAATACAGATAAAAGGCGAGTGATTCCTCGTGAGAAGAAAACATGTAAATTGTAAAATAAATTTATTCTCTCAGGCTTCATTTTTGCGAAAATCGGCTTTGAAAATACTTCAATTATGCGTGCAGTTGAGTAAGACGAAGCTTAGTAGTTCCCCGTTACAGATCTCATATACAATGTCACTCCTAATCAAGCTATCAAAATGGCAAAATTCAGTAACGGAATACGCAGATTCACAAATTAAAAAATAATATTTGAAGTTTTTTTTTTAATGCTTGTAGAATTATTTGAAACCACTTTTAATTGAATCAAAATATTTATATCCATTCAAAGGAAAAATTATATCGTTCCTATCTTCTTTCGACAACGCACGTTTCGCTACACACATGAAAATTTTGTTAAATTAAATATTGCTTTGGTTCTTTAATTTACCTGATAAGCATCAAATTCGGAACAATCGGCATCACTCTTTTCCTCTTCGTCGTCGTTGATCGACGGTGACGTCTGATTTCCAGTGTTTGAAGTTTCTTCGTGCAGAGTTGTCATACGAAGACCTAGCTTGCTACCAACCATATTTGGGGATGCTGAAAGAAATCCATAGAAAGAAATGAGAACATAATTCAACAATATATCATCCTTCGACATATCAGGGCCGATCTGGCCATATTTAGACCCGTATATCATCACTTCATACTGCAGCATAAGAATTACATAATTATACGTACATAATAGCGATTTTTTTTTTTCAATATAAACATAGTACACAAATCTGCCTATGATTATTTATCACAGGATTGCCAATTTACAGGTAGATTAACATAATTACCATTGCCGAATTGAAATCTGTCACTACATTCCTTTCTGAAAGACTTGAATTTCGTAATGCACTATTGAATACCTTTTCTGTCTATTAGAATTTTTGTTCTCATTCATTTTGAATTCTGACTTGACAAAGTCAACATATAACAATAACGTCTGATTATTCATAAGCTACTGAACTGCCTTGCCAAATTTAAAATAAGAAATGATATTGCATCAAAGACTTAAAAAATATGCTGCAGCATAAAATTACCATTGGATTTTCGGTTTTACAAAACTTTGTACCGTGTGTTCTTAAAAACGTAAAATATTGCTCAGGGTTTATAAGCATCTTTATTGTTGGTGCCAGGTCGACCTGATGTACATTTAGGAGTAGAATGAACGAAATAAAGATAAATTTTAAGCCATGCTGCGTGGAAACTCATAAAAGGCTGATGTATTCCAAGCTGTTTCTAAAAGTTTATAATCAAAGGTTAGACATCATTTTCTCTGAGCTTAGTAAGCGAAACGTTGCGTGGAATACATCATTGAACGAAACTGAAAATAAAAATAATTTAATCATTACTATAAGTAGCAAACATAAAATATAGGTGATCTATCAGACACGAGCCACAACATTAATGTCCCTTTATCAGATCCTGCTTGCAGCACGAAAGTCCTACAAACGTACAACTAATGTCGTGGCTCGATCGTAACTACATTAATGCTGAAATAAAATATAATACAAATCAGCTCTCTAAGAATTTCTACACAAAACGAATCTTGCTCTTTCAAACATAAAGACTGAATAACTCTGCTTCTAATATTTTTTTTTTTTAATATTACAATAAATAGTTTTACGTATATCTTTAGATTTTTGCCAAAAAATATGATTGACGTTGTTATCTTCTTTCGAAGACAAGGATTCGAATAAATTTAATGCATCTTACTACAACTTTCATATATTATCTGAACATTGTTGAAAAGTTTTTAAACTGTCAAATGAAAAATTAAGAAAAATGTTAAAATAAAAAAATTTGATGTTGCCATTAGAAATTAAATTTTTTGTGTGTTATATTATTGAACAATAATTATTATGCAATTTTGTTTGAAAGAGCAACTGAGCAGCTAGTGTCACCTACACTTGGCTGAGGTGGATTGCTGAAGACGTGTCAGTGAGTTCAGATTCAGGTTGAGATTCAGGAATGTCGGTCTCGCTGAAAGGAGACAGATATCCTTATTATAACGTGTACACTGCGATAATGGAAACTAAACTGTAGTCTCCCAATTTATTGGCGACCCTATTCGGCTTTGAGAAAACAAAAACACATGTACAAATAGAGAACATACATCCGTTTGAAGAAAGGAGAGGCAGCTTATAGTCATTTCGCAGACGTAGATAGATAATCCAAGAATGCAATAGAAGAACTAAGTAATCAGTAAAAAAGAATAATCAATTTTCACTGATAGACTTACTATGTCAGAAATGCAAGGGGACAGAGTACAAACCTACTACAAAGTTACTTATGTAGCTGATTCTCGCCCTTTGTAAAATCTTGACAATAAAGTCTATCATTGTTATTATTATTACTATATTACATGATTATTAAGATTCAATAGAACAAAGCTATTTTTGCTAATGATACAACAAACCAATTTTTAAGGTCATTAACTTGATTCTTCAATTATTCACTAAATTAAATCAACCTATTCTCAAGATAAGGATGATACAGCAATACTGTATTTGAATCCTGATATATGTATAATAAACTGCCATTCCACCACGAATTGAAAAGACACAAAAATGCAATAATTTGCCTACACATATGATTCTTATAGTTGTACTGTGTATATACAATAAACTTGTGGGATTTCCACGATTGTAAAAGAAAATATTATTTCAAGACTAGTTAGTTTAAAGTCAATGGTAATAGTAGTACGGCGTTGCGTACATCGATTTCGTTCAATTAATTTTGTATCGTTTAATCAACTTGCAATTTAATCTAAATTTCCAATTAAAACATGCGGTGCACTATTCATTTAGGGTTTTAACTTCATGCATAACTAAGCGACTTAATCGCATCCTTCTGAAATTTTTTTTAGCTTCAACTGTCTCTAATTCTCTAATTAACCTTTAATTCTCATCCAATTGAAGACACATTATATACTGTACTTGACTTTAAACTAATTGCAAGTATTATCTGTTAAAATTAAAGAAAAGTGAAATGAAGATTAACGACAACAGAATTGGTTATTAATTATTGCTTCGACACACATCTCTTATTCATTGGAGATACCTTGCGACAGGAAAATTTGTCATAACATTTGAATAAAGTATTATCAGCTAGTAATTGTCAGTGAGGAAAAGAAATCTAAAAAATATTAATTATTCGTTTTCTCTTTAAAATTGTTACTAATATTTTCTAAACTTCCTTGCGAGCAATTTTCCATGATTGCTGTTCAAACCTAATTTTTGATTTTAAAAAAGGAGTAAAAATTGATTGCAAAACAAACTTCTCGAAGAAAAAGTTGACATTCAGTAAATACTTGTGTCAGTGACTTTTTCTTGCACGCAAAGTAGTTTTACGCAACCTTTGTTCTAAATAATTAGTAAGAGTCACATGATACACATACTATAATTTACAATGGACCTACTTCTGTTTCTAGTATATTGCTTGGTAGCACATACACAAAAAAAGAATCAGTCGAGATTTAAACATTTTATGCACATTCTTCACTCATATTTTTAAATTTCAAATTTTAAAATTTGTTTATTGTTGTTGCTCATTGTTATTGCAATAAATAGGTGGTATAGGCTAAAATTTATTACAAGTTGTACTAATAACTCATAAAGAATAATTCATACAAACATAAATGTACTTGTTCATTCATCACTGCAACGTTATATTATATGAATTGTTCAATAAGATTAGTAAAAATGATTTACACCCTTTGCTAAAGACTTATTTTAAAAAATCTGTATGTGCAAACTTGCTCTATAAATAATAATAATAAATAGGATCTGTTGGTAAAGATATAGCTGGAAAAAGCATGAATACTATTTATCATTGATTTATTCTATAGCCATAGGGGTGTTAAAATTTGTATAGAAACTGTTTTAAAAAATCAAACGAATTAAGATAAACTGTTGAGTCCATGTAATGTGTGCATAAAATGTAAAAATCATCGCTGATGTTACATGTACAGTTAAACGTCATTGTAAATGTCGACACAGAAATCATTTTATAGCCATACAACAGTGAGATATCACAAACTGTACTAGTAAAAAATGTAAACGTTCATAATTTTTTGCTATCTCCACCAAAATGATTTCTATGCAAAAATTCCCTAATTGAAAACATCTGTTTTTACTGCAATGAAGGTGGATCGACTTATAACTCCAGCAAAGCCATAAACGACATACTGCTAAGTATCACAATGATTAATTTTTCGTAATCGATATACGTAATGTATTAGATAGATAAAATATAAATGAGTGACAGCTTTGTAAAGAGTGAGAAGTCGGCCACTTTTAGAGTCAAAGAAGATGCCTCGAACAATAACTAGTTTCTTATTAAAGTTTCAGCTGTCTGATCTCATTTTCACTTTTAGCCATGACTTTTGCACGTGAACCGGTTCATTTTGCTGAACCGGTTGCAGAGGAGCATATGCGACAGATATCGACACATCGATTAGATATTTAGATGAATACAGAGAGCATAAAAACGTGAAATAGAGTAAGTTATTTGTGAATGTTAATTACATATACACTTTTTGTCATTCTTTTTTTTTTGGATGCATGATCAGAGGAGCAACTAACAAACGATCAAGCAAACTCTCTGAAACGTATGCCCAGTAAAAATGCGCCATAAGCGAAAAAATTAACCATGCATGCAAGATCAGAATATAAAAAAAAGGCACATGACAAACAACTATGTGCAAACAACTGAAATGCATAGCTTTGGAAGATGCTCAGAATTTGTTCCATTGTCATCGATAGTCACAAGTGCTTTGGTCTAAAAGATATTGTAGATCCCTCTTTAGGAAATTATTTTTCTTAAGTCATTGCTGGATTTACATTTAAAATGAATAAATGAAAATAAACTCCTATATTCACTTTTAACCTATTTACTGTATTATTCTACAGTAGACCAGTTAAAGTCGGAGCATTTCCAAAACATAAGTGTATTCCTATCACATTAAGGCGAGCTTCGAAAATTAAACAACAGACAGACTCAACCACTCACGAGACAGATTTACTATCGTCATTGCCATCGCGGCTTCAAATAAATATCCAAATCAAGACTCCATTTTACCTGAGTTCAGAATGGAGCCTTGCGTGGGCCGAAATAGTGGTAGAAGTAGTAGTCGTAGTGTTAAAACAGAGGAACAGAGTAAGTAGCATAAAATCAATTAGTCAATTAGTCATTGATCCTTGCTAACAGAATAGGTTATTTTTACACGTCAATTGGAGGCACTCTCATTAACTTTTAATAAGTGGTGGAGCTTAAGTGTCTTCTGCTAAAACACTATGCAGATCCAAGAAAATGTGATTGGCAGTGCCCAACTTTTGGTACAGCGTCGGTCGTTAGATGTGAACAGGCAAGATGATTACTGAAAATTTAATCTTGCCTTTTCCTAATTCAATTTTTAACCAGTAGGGAGACACAAAGAATCGATTAACAAATGAAAGCTGGCATATGAACGCTCACGAAAGTTGAGCATTGCTGTATGGTTATAACAATGTGACAGAAGCTGTAAAGAGGAATAATACAAAATCCCAATCTGATAATAAGTACTAATAAGAATGCCAGTCCTGCCGGTATCTTTTTTTCCGGCAAAACTGTTAAATCTTTTATTCTAGGTGATTAAGACTGCCTTTCCTACGCGTACTGACTCTAAGACACTAATATATTTATCCATTTGAATTTGTCGTCTGCTGACATTTATCATCAACGTCCATTAGTCGTGTGACATGTCAAAATTATTCAAAATACGTGCATTTTGTAACACGTGGAAAAGGCACGTGCCAGCAATGAATGACATGAAGTTTAACTGAAACAGAAAAATAAAGCACGGCTTGTCCAATAATCCAGAACCAACGTATCAAATACCAAAGGAAGACGTGACAGTAGATTCGTAATACAGACAAGAAACTAGAGCGAAAATAGAGTGAATATTATGAAAAAAGTGAAATATATCGAAAACACAGCATAAGCCACATCTCAGGAAACTTCTCGTAAAGTGTGTCTCGGAGAAAGCAAAACCAAGGCAATGGGGTATGACTTAACCTAATTTAAAGGTATTCTAAATCTAAGCACCCTAAAAACATAATGCTAACGATAGCATCAGACAAGACTTAGTTCTAGAGTTTCGTGATGACTTCAGACAACATAAGAGACATGAATATCGCTTAATATATTTTTATGTTGTTTCTAGTTCAATTGAAGAATCTGAATTGAACTTTCAATAGCATAACAAAAATAAACTGAGATATTCTCTGTTAAATGAAATGTCCTATTTTTTATTTCAATAGTGACCACTGGACATTTTTGGACTTTATAAGTCGATACATTACGACAGCATTGATATCAATGAAAGGGATCAGATCGAACCCATCGGCTGGCTGGCTCATTCATTTGATTCCTACAAAAATGTAATATTAAAATAGTAACCCTGAATAACTCCATATTTATATAAATATATTACCCTCAAATCTTGGGTTATCTTATGGTTATAAGCCATCATGAAATTCTGAATGTAAACTTTGCGTATACCTATTGTGAGTCTACTGAAATAGCAGTCCAGTTCGAAAATGTTATAAAGCCTACAAAAAATTCTCATGATCATGAGGCATAACGTCGACAGCATGACGCTGTTTACATTTATAAATTTTTGCCTCTTCGCCAATACGTTTAGGTGGGAGATGTAGAAAGCAACGGATTTCGAAAAAATGTATCGCCACAAAATTCGTAATGCTGTCCACGAGGCCATAATGGTGATTAGCAATAGAGAAAATGTTTCTCTGGACAGGAGCATCAAGATTACCTTTTAGTTGGCGAACTTTCAGTCAGTATCATTGTGGAATCGTTCAAAATAATTATGAAAAATTAATGATAGTGTTAATTATGCATCATGAAAGTCACGAATGTTATTGTTCAACGTTTACTTGACCCACTACGAATTCTTAAGAAATACAATGGCCTCCAGATTTGACTTTAGATTTATCGTGTCACTTAAATGACATTTCTTAAGAAATCATAGACTGGGTCGGTGGCAATTAACAGTTGTGTCTTTCGATTGGTCTTCTTTATTTTTTATAGTAATAAGTAAATGATAAGCGAACGATTATCCGGAACTTACCGATTCCAAATGGCTTTGGCGGTGTGGATAAGAAATTCTCGTCGTTTCTGCTGAGACCCGTTGACGATCTTCGGGCATGCGGTAATCCATTGATTTCAGTGTTTAGATCCGTTACACTCTCCGAGCGTGTTACGTTTAATGAGTCCATTGAAGCATCGAATCTCATTATCTGATAAAAAAAAATTAATTTCATTTACATAACAATTACATAGTTTTATCCAAGATCTCTCTCTTTCTAGTTATTAGTCCTTTGATGCGCTTGTACGACAGAGTAGATCATTATTCGAAATTTGCAAGTGACATAACAACCACAACAAATGAAGAAATACGAAAGAAAAGTAAAGAAATTATTAAAGCTGATACTTATTACGTCTAACTAAAGAATTAAGCATAAGTACATTATTTTTATAATAATTATATGGATAGTAATCCGTGAGAAGAAATAATTAATATTAATTATAATAGAATACAAAATGCAAAACTTTAATGAAGCTAGAATATCAATTGAGATATAATACTGTAAATTGGTGTCAAAACTGTATGCTGAGCTGGCATTTGCAAGTGGATATATTTTTTATAACTTCAGAATACAGTTTAAAACATCGGTCCAAAACCCATTTATCTGAGCACACGTTGACGCCAATAACAGCTTCCTCTATCTACTTGCAATTACAGAAAAAAAAGAAAAAAAAAAAATGTGCTTCTTTTTATTAGAAATAATTAAACGGTCATTTTCTTGAGGTTTCAGTTGGTACAAAACCACGTATTCAAAAGAGGCATGGAGCGGTGCAATATCAGTTTGCGTGGAGTGCAACGAAAAGGCGATTAAAGTGATTAAATAAAAATAAAAAGCATACAGTGCGTCCGAGACGGCGTAGAGGCAGTAGTACCTGCGAGAAGTTGGGCACACTCGCTGTCTTGCGCATTAATGGTTGTCCTTGGGCCTGAAGCAATTCTTTCACAGCGACGCTCTGCCTCAGTCGGTCCAGCGTCAGGATACTCTCCACCGCAGAGACACCACGAGTGTATTTCTCTATGTTATAAAATTGATTACATGATGTTATTCAATATTATTCTAAGATTTTTACCGGCTCTAGGTTACTTTCGCGGACTTTACAATTCGGTCAAGATATTAAAGTGGAACCTCCATTCTCTTCGTACTGCCCTAATCTGTTGCCCCTTCTCTCTGATAAATCTTACGTGAGAATAGCGTTCGGGGAGCATTGTGAATTTTCGTATTTTATTAAGCTTCATTCATAGAAAAAATGAAATATAAAATATTAATCTGTAAATTCGCTGGTTCAGGTTCGAAACAATGTTCACGTCGACAGAGAAAGTTTCACAGTAAAATGTTTCTGTTTGTTCTAAATAATTTTACGTATTTGCCAACACACGTCCAACTTGGTGACATATCCTTAAATATTCAGTAATAAAATTACACCCCTGCACGAAATATGATATGCCACTACGGGAAATACAATGTGTCACATAAGACATTGAATTATGACAATAGCAAGCATTGTCTAAACGACTTTCTATAATAATTTTAAGTTTATTATTTTAGAGCAGCCTATCGAACTTATGTAATAAATTGAACTCACCGATATAGGTTTCGCCATCGCACAAACTGCTATCTTCTCCACTGGCAGCTATCTGAGCTAAGCTCTCTCGATCTTCCAACTCTTCGCTGGCCTTCGGTATATTTGAAACAACTTCGTAGGTGACACCAGTTTGCGTAAGGCAGTCTGTTCGGACGATTCTCTTGAAAATTCTGTCAGTGATACTCTGCCTTTTGTAAATATTTAAAGCCAATCGTTTGCGCAATACGAGATCCATTGGTGCAGGGTGAGACAAACGAACTGTTGTTTTTAGAATTAAGAAAACCCTTTCGTTTGCTATAATCAAAGGAAAATGATCAGTATCACTTTAATGTCATTCAAATGAATTTCGTATGAGTGAATTCAATTTAATGACCTTTAAATTTAATTATAATTCATTGAAACTGTTTGACATGTCAAACGAATAGTTAATTTATTTTTTGTATACCGAATTGTCTATAGTACAAAATATTAGGCCCGTTAGGTAGATAATTACCGTCGGTTATCCTATTTAGGTGCACATTGTCGTGTATACTGGAATCCCAAGCTGCGATAGCGCATACGTCTTTCTCGAGGAGTCGAATTATTGGCAAACTGTAAAACTTATTTCCATGTTCCTTAGGTAGGATTGAATTTAATCCTGTGACCGAGACTTCTTCACCTGACTGGTGAGTCGAAAGATCATCGGCTGCAAAAAAATTATATTAAACGAATCCGTGGTTGTTTTTAATTTTTAATTGTCCTACAATATTAGGCATAATTTTAGTGAAGGATTTCTTTCAACCCTCCTTATGCCTGGTAGGGTCTGTCAGTTACACCAGTAGCTAAATATATGGTAATAATTTTGCAAAGTTCAAGTCGTACGAGCTAAGGTTACCAATAGCACCTGAGGATAGTAATAATCATTTAAACGTAGAAAAAAGCCACTTTTATTTTCAGATCTGACAAACCCACTAGGCGCACGATGTT
>JARQSV010000669.1:6890-23144 GCA_030142285.1 Calameuta idolon | reverse complement strand
AAGTGCACAGTTGAAAGTGCATGAAAAAATTGCAATCATAGTTTCCCTAAAAATGTAGGTATCACGCAATCCAAGATTTCCAGGTTATTGGAAAGACGGAAAGTAGGTTTAACTTAGTTCGATTAGGAAACTATGGGGCACAAGAAATTCGGCATTGACATCGATCGATACCGATTTCAATTTTCATTTCCATTTCTATTCTGTTTTCGATTTCGTCTATGACGTCGATATCCAACCGGTTCACGGGATACGTTACGCACTATGGGGATAGATTGAGATCAAGGTCAAGTTCTACTGTCTATGAGGTATATCAAAAGCAATCGACGATTTCTAATATTGATTCACGGTATCCTGGTTCTCGCGTCACAATCTTTATTTAGAGTAAAATATATTTTTATCTCGTCGTATCAGCTTAGCATTAATGCAACTCGATGAAAAAAATTATTTTCATTAATTAAAAGCGAAATCAATAATTGGACCAACCTTTAAATACAGTGCGAACGTATTACACACTTCCGAACGAATTGTGTATAGTCTGCGAGTATTACGTAGCTATTACTTTCTATACCGACTCTCACGTAGCACAAAGTCATCGTGACAACGTTCCTGTAGCAAATCTGTACTCGGGCTAATTTTCGCTTTCATTTATTTCTATCACATTGTACGTGCACAAGAATTGTGCGAATTTTTAACTTTATTTAGCATTTAGGTTATGTTCGATGCGAGAGCGAAGAAAATTATAAATTATCGTATGAATGTCTGCTCGATCCGATTTTGGGTCTAGATATTATTTTCTTTACCGAAAATAATCAAAATCATAATTCAGGATTAGATTCGTTACGCGTAAAAATATCGTGACTCTAAATGCCATCCGATATCGAAGTAACGAGATTATAATTTTGTCTTATAATATTTTCCGATCTTCGTAGTACAGAGGAGGGAGTCATGGAGCACCGACGGTATGCTACGGGCAATCCTTATTTGAGTTTTGGATAGAGTCCAACGAAGACTTCGGATATTTTCACAGGGAAATGGGAATGGGTAATCGTTGATGTTGCTGGGTCGGGACCGCATTGCTGATTTTTTTCTTTGATAATACCATACCGACGTAAATAAAATGGCGCAACGTGCCAGGATATATTTACAAAATTTATCCTGTCTTCCGAAATCCAACTGCGTCGACTGCGGACGCAGACGAACTTTAGATTTGACATAGACTGGGCCAGCCTCTGCTAGTAAAACGACGCCTGGCTTAATACACTGCTATATTTATTCGAGTCCATATAAGATTTCACTGATGTACCGAACCTGTTTTGAATAATGACAACCGGAGGCGTGCAATGACTAATGGCCGGTGCCAACTTAATAAAATAATGTATATACGTGTTATTGGTAATTCTTCGGCGCTGGGAACGTGCGGTATCGAAATGCTAGATATCTTGTTCGTAAATGCACCGCGCGTCGTTGACATGTGGATGCGTCAATATAGTCGGTCCGGGAGTTCAATATAGTCTTTTGGATTTACGGAAAATAACGGAATTTATCGTGTAAATTTCAAGTAGACAGGTTCTCGGCTGATTGTCAAAAATTTTTTGCGCACCAATGCGCCCATACAAGTTTAACAGTGCTCTGGACGTCTGTAAATTTCGGTGTTTCACCTAAATCCGGAACTTGATATACTCGATCGATTTTAGTCCAATTGATTTAGGACGTTCCTTTGTAATTTCGCTGAAAAAATTTTGCTTCGTCTTCCCCCACTCCTGCTTCCTAAATCGCATAATCAAGAACGGCCACGTACGTGTACGTACAGACGCGTCCTTCTTTTTTTAAATAACGACTGCATAAGATATTCCCAAACTTTTCATGGGTATGCGCCTTAATGAGGATACCGTCGAGTAATTAATTACATAATTTATTGCAAGAACATTGATCCTTCGTTTTATATTATTTTTATTAGACTTTATTTTTTTTTTTTGACTTGGGCAAATCAGTGAACGTGGCAAATCGATATTGAGATTCAAGCAAACTTTAGCTTATTTGATCAGAGGGTAAATCAAGTAAATGTTAACTGGTATGAAATAAAAATTTTATTGAATCTTTTTTTCTTTCAAAATAATTTACTTTATTTTATGAAAATTTTTTTACCAGTGTAGGAACTTTACTAATATGAAATAAGGCCTTTACGTTTTTACTTTTGACTTGTAATAGGACGTACCCACGTGCTCCATGTTTTCGTGCGATATGCTTTCATTTTGAACATTTGGAATTTGAGGTTAATGTGTAATATGTTTAAGCATATCTAAATTCATGTTATTTATTTGAACACGGTTCTAATGAAAACTCTTTGTTTCAGACACACCATATATCGTAATGTGAATGACGGGGTGATACGTGTGCCCGTCTAAAGAAGGAAGTAAAAGATCGAAAAGTGTGGTGGATGAGCTAGAAGAAAATTGTACGTAATGGCTTCAACGAGCGGTCATAAGAGAAATGGTTCGAGTTCGAGTATGTTCACTCACAGAAGGACTGAATCGGGTGGAGGTTTCATTGGCCACAAGCGATCGGAAAGTGGTCATAAAAGAACCGAAAGCATATCTAGTGCCTTTGGCCACAAACGCTCTGAAAGTGGTCATAAAAGAAATGAAAGCGGCGGTGGATTTGGACACAAGAGGTAACTGCATCTTTCTTTGCATTACGTTTTAAAGTGTCATTTATTTCAGGGATATATATCGGCGCACACTTTTCATGCAGATATATTGTATTCGGTATAAATTGCAAGAGCTCGTTACTGATTGGCTTTACTGGAATCGAGCAAGGACGATGTAGCATTTGTGTGATATCGAGAAACGTCTTGATTAATGTCGATATACGTCGCTAATAGAAGTTAACGCTTCAGGGGAGACACTAACCTTAAAATTAAAAGAAAAAAAATTTTTTTCACTCTTAGATTTTCAAAGAGAATGTTAAAAATATTTTTAAAATAGTGTTAAAGTAATCATAATTCTATTTGCCAAATAGCATTTTTATATTCCTTGGCAGATTAGGGATATTATTCCTTCCCTATTTCTCGATCCCTTCTTTATCCATATTTCCCTATCAATATATAAAAATGTCTGTCTGTTGCTCAATCAGGCCTAAGCAATTAAACCGATTGATTTGAAAATTGACGTAGCAATGGCTGAAATACCAGATTGTAACATTGGCTGTGTTATCACGTAACTCCTACTCATATTGTTGCAGAATTGCAAAAAAATTGTTTACCTATCTATCAGTTACAGTATCGCTATCTCTTCTAACTCCAATGCGCATACAGCGCTGTATCCTGTTCAAGCGGCGCATATATAGATAGATGTTATGGCGTTTTTGATAACAAGTCATATTATGATAACAAGTCGTCACGTAAAACTCAAGAATTTTTTTTATACCTTGTTTCATGGTCGTTATATAAAATTACTTAACAGTATCATATTTTATCAGTGTTCGAAGGAATGTAAATCGAAATACTCTTATTTTATAATGTCACCAGTGCAACGAATACATGAAAGACACAGATTGGGTGAATCTTAAATGTGACGAGGATCATTGAATTCGTTAAGTTTTTCAATTATAAAATAATTTCCTTCTAATTCCCTCATCGAAGAAAAATGTAACGCTGCTCACTGGCTAAGGAGCCTATAAATTTGCTTCATTAATTGAAAAGAAAAATGTTCTGTCGTTTACACAATATGCCAATCTCAGTTGCATTGCTTTATGGACATTGGAATAGTATCGAGTTAGTTCAAAGTTTCTGTAGCTCCGGCTACTTTGTAGAATTCATCGAGCTTTCTTTTAAACCACTTTATAATAATGCCTTGCTTGTAATTATTTTTTTTTATAGTTTTTCCCGTGTACACTATTATTGTCGAAATTCGTGTTCCACGTTTAACGACGTTTCAACTTAAAATACTAAATTTAGTAACAGTAAATAATATTGTCAATTTCCGAGAATGTACCTGCTACCAGCAATTTGTTTCATAATTTGTGTAAATATCTAATTCAGTGATCTATAAAGCACATGTGATCATACATCTTCTTCTTCTGATTACTCTATATTTAATTACAATTATATAACCAATAATTCAATAAATTACTCAAAGCTGGTAGTATTGTAATTCATTTGCAACACTATGTTTAGAGATGTATCTTGTGAATTGAAAGGGATTCTTTCCAGATTCGATGTTTATTGAAAATTGTTATTACATTACAATAGAATATATTGAACATATGAATTCAATCGTGTTCTTGCAATAACATATGATTTTATATTACAGATCGGAATCTGGCAGTAACTATCATGCTGGACACAGAAGGAATGAAAGCATGTACGCCATGACTGGGCTATACGCGGAAAGTACAGGAACAACAGGAATTGGGGAAAATGCAGATCTGACACAACCAAGCAGCAGCAGATTAACACACGACACTGTTATCAGATGTCACAGCAGAAACCCCAGTTCTGGCGTTGTGGATCATAGGTTTGTATAATTTTATAGTCCAATTCGAGTCGCTGTATTAAAACAGTCGTGTCAGAAAATTGATTGAAATATCGAAATTTTAAAGTCTTTTCCTCGAAAGGAAGTGTGGCAGTATAGTGGCTAAAGATACAAGTTGTTTAAGTTTTCGTTGATAATTGCTACTACTAAATGCTGCTCTGTGCTACTCAAGTTCATGTTTTATGCTTTTCGGTTCTCTTTTCTTTTTCAGAGATTTTATCATCAAATGTCACAGCAGGAATCCCAGTGCTTCCATAGTGGACAGGCAAGTTACTACTGTAACGTTAATTAGTCCTTCCCAGTGATACATAAATACATCCTTAAAATAAAAAAACCAGTATGCAAGGCACACAGAGAAATTTTCTTGTATTTTAAGACTCTATGTTTTCAAGTACACTTATTTATGTATCACGTTAGACATTTTGAAGTTTGTGAAACATTCAAGGCAGCATCTATTTTGACGTCAGTCACATAAATTCTTAGAGTTTCAATAGACAAATACTAATTCTAGCGATAACTTCATAGATTAACTTCTTTGCTAAAACAGTATGGGTAGTAAAGAATATTTATCCTATCGCCCAAGTGCTTCCTTTAGTTTGTACAACAAAACCGTTGTGTTTGCGCAACCGTTTTTTTACTCCAACAAAACTTTATTCTCAGTATGTATTATCTTATTAACCATAAACCATCACACTTGCGTCTGAGAGACACGCACTGTATGTTGATTTTTCAGAATTCGCAACACCTGTTCTTCTAAAGCGTGTAACTTTTAAACAAATAATTTTTTTCACATCTTAATTTTAGACTTGTTACTTGCATTCGGGAATTTTCTATTCCTCTACAATCAAGTCAAAAACGTCGATTCGTTACAGCGTTATATTACAATTTATAAGCAGCTTTTTGATCCTTTGCGACTCTGTCAAAAATGCTCAATCGCTGTACAGTTGAGTTTTGGCTTTTCTGACTAATGAGTTTGCCGATCACTGTTCCTGGGGTTGTGTATACAATGTAATACGTGCTAACTTGTCTTATTCTATACTTCAGAGCAGAGAAAGAGAGAGCACAAACGCCACCAATTAATCCAGACTCGAAGGACTGCGGAATTTTAACGTGCAGGCCACTCTTCATTCAAAGATTTGCTGGAATCAAGGTTTGCATCGTTTACCTGATTAGTAATGTTTAACTCTTCAGGTACGCAGTGATTAGGTGGGCTGGTATATAATTCAGTTTTAAGAATCCAAAAGATATATACCTTTTTTTTTCAAAAACATGTTGTATTTCGAAACATGCTGTACAAATAATTGCGAAACATGATATTTTCCCGAGCAACCGTTCGTCTAATATAAATGTCTGAAATTGTCAATATCGCAAAGTTATTTATCTTGTTTGTAACGATAAAAACTTACAATATTTTTGCTATTTTTTTCTACGCTGTTGAAGTACTTTCTGAAATTCAAGAAAATATTTGTTGGCAAACTTTCGTTCGATAAATTAGAAGCTTGAGATTTATTGACAAAACAGCATGTAAGCATGTTTTTACAATTATCGTAACTTAAAATACTATAATAATGATAAAAATATAGTTCTTCCTAAACGTGAAAGTTTTGATGTCACACTTCAAGTGGAATTTTCTTGATTTTGCAATATATTGAACACTTTTTTTATATACAGCAATTTTAAAATCGCATTGCGCCTGAAATTCCGTCTCTGAAGTGTTAATTTCTCGCTTTTAACGAAACTTTTGTTTCTTTCAATGCATCCACATTAAACTCTTAATTGTTAAATAAGACTAACAATAAGATTGAATTTTTCAGGTGTTCGTGTTCCTCTTATCATTTCTCGTTACGCTGCAGCAGGCACTCAGTTCAGGTTATATTAATTCTGTGATTACAACGATCGAGAAGAGATTCGAGATCCCGTCCAGCCTTTCGGGCGTTATCGCAAGCTCCTATGAGATAGGCAATGTTATTACCGTTATTTTCGTCAGTTATCTTGGCAGCCGAAGACATATTCCTGTGTGGATAGCCATAGGTAAGTAAAGATGTCTGCTTTGAAAAAATGAAACCAAAGTAGACATTTTGTGTATTTTGATACACGAAAGACACGATATACATGACACAGCTATAGAAATTGCCTTTCAAGATTTTATACCGGCCTGTCGAACATACAGAGTTATCGCGCATTCAAGGCTATCTTCTAGATATTAATTCTTAAGGAGTATCTAGGGAAATGTGTAGCAGTATTTTATATGCTAAAAATGATGCACGTGTCTAAGCTTATCTGCAGTTGCAGCTTCATTATCTCTATTTTTAGTCCAGTCGGTTGAGTAGTTTGTCTGGAATCGAGGATACATATAGTCAGTGCCTCATTCACGTGTATGCAAATTTTATATCTTTAGCAAGTGAAATTGCATAATGACTTACACACATATGTCCAAAGTTATGGTCGCATCTATAGAATCACTAAAACTTGTTCCTTGTCATACCAATTAAAATTTTAATTATGATATAAGACTATTAAGATTCTTTTTCATAAGTAATACTCTTAGCAGCATATTTTTTTATCGATAATATCATATTAATTACGCATACTGTTATCCACAATTAACTATTATAATCCGTGTAACGCTAGGCAGATCTTTCGTCGATTTTCAATGCTTTCAAAACTCTTTGTAGTTTAAGGATTCGATTTGGCAACTTTTTGGCAAAGGGAATGTTTTTATTATTATTAGTTATATATTTTCTATTGTTAGTTTACGTTAGGCCAGATACACAATCATTCGTTCGCCAATAACAAGAAGGCAAAGTTTAACCGTATCGAGTAAATTGTATTACTTGAACTTTGAGAAAAAATAATTTTACTTTTCTTCCTTGCGGTTCCATTCTTTTATATTTCAATGATAGTTCAGCTGAATGAAAGCTAGAATTCGATGTTGCACATCAGGGCATTGTAGAATACAGCGAAGAGCATGTGGCAATGTTTTGTAACAAAGGAGCCTAAGCCGTAAACTTGACATTTTCTAAATGTACATTGATTGTAACATTTTAATCATCGTCGATTAATTGTAATCATAAATATTATCTGTTTACTAGGTGCAGTAATAATGGGGGTGGGATCAATGATTTTCATGGTGCCCCATTTCACTGCGGAACCCAACCTCACGACAGCCTCAAACAATTCTAGCTCCGATAATATTTGTCGAGGCGTTTCGCTTCGTGAACAAGACATGGGACTTGGTCAGTATGCTTAATTATATTCATTTCCATAGTCTTATGTTTATTTTACATTTCTCCTAATCTCGCGGTGTGAATCATGTCAATGCCATCTTGTGAAAAATGAAGCGTCTTATTCCGAGGGCAGCAATGTACAAGATGTTTCAACGAAAGGGGACGCTTCGATTATTTCCATTATTAACGGGTTAAATTTCTCGTATCTCCTTAGGGTTCTTACCCCAGGGAAGGGAATGGTAAATGGCCGTTTCAATATCGAAGATCTTAACAACCTGTCTGATAAGAATATTAGATATCATATGCTTTTTGAATTATTGCCTGCATTCCTTTCTTTGAGGTTATTAAGTGAAAGCCGTTATCAGATTTTGAGGTTAAAATCCCTCTTTTCATTTTGCTCCCTACGTCAGGATTGAACAAGGGTCTTTCAGGCCCAACAGGTTCATGACGTTTCATAATTCCATTTTGATCAGCCAACATTGGTCCAGCACTGACTTTATTACAGAACTGTAATAATTGTCCAACATTGGTACAAGATCAGATGACCATTTGCTTCTTAAATATAAGGTGAAACGGGTTTTTTGTTTGGAATTCATCATTGGTCTAAAGGCAAGAGATAACGATTACACATTCTTTTGTTCGTGGTACATGAATGCTATTAGATTTGGTAGGAAAATGGTAGCAGGTGGGACGGGTATCGATAAGGCGACTTCACCTTTCTTACTTGGGATCAGAGATACAGTATACATATGTTACATCAGTTTTATATTTTTTTAGGACGCCTCTCTTCAGGGCTATCTTCACCGCCTTTGGCGCCGCACAATAATCTTAGGGGCGACAACTGTATACAAGGATCCCCTTCAACCGCAGGTCCTGTGATGCTATTTGTACTTGCTCAGCTTTTGCTGGGATGTGGTGGCTCACCTCTATTTACTCTGGGCACTACTTACATCGATGATCACGTCAGACCGGAAAGTGCTTCCTTATATATCGGTAAGACAAATTTTGAATAATAAGTATACAGACACCTCTCAGCATCAATTACATTTGGAGGGATTAAATTTGTACGATGTCTATGAATGGAATACGTGTCTCATGAATACGCCATACAAAAAATTAGACGTTTACGTACGTATTTATATGCTTGTAAAATTTTTTGGCCAAAGTTCCACGCAAACAGCTAAACCAATTGGGATAAAATTTATACGGGAAATTCTGGATGCAGATTGAACAGCATTTGCAGGTGTTTATTATCTCTGGTTGCGACGGAACGCATACGCAAATTCAAAATATTTTGTATTCTATTTTGAGATGAATCATTGAACTAATATTACTGAAATTTACAAAGAAAATGAAGTTCTAATTTTAGATACGTTTATGTTTGCACATATCCAACGCTTCCGATTTCAATGATACGTTTAAAGGATATTCAGAGAATTGATTGAAACACATTTCGTTCAGTGATTATCTTTAAAACTTTTTCAAGTATTATAGCGTGTCACAATGGCAATGAATACGTACGGGATGGTCTCAGGGTGACAACCGGCTGTGCCTCAAGGCTTTGGCCCTATTTGCAAAGATGCATATCTGGCTTTTAAATAGTTATTACCTGCTTTAGCGCTGTTATGGCCGACGCTTAATGCGCTTAGGTCGTCTGAATCTGAAACTGATATCATACGTTCTATTAAATTGGATTCACTATTGTAATGTGAACGGATATTTAATGTTTACAATCTCTAAAAAAATATGCAGAATTTTAATGTATACTGTATGGATGAATGAAATATAAAACCAACATATTTTTTTTCTAGGTTGTATGTACAGTATGGCCGCGTTCGGACCAGTCTTAGGTTTTCTTCTGGGAGCTTATCTTCTGTCATTTCACATGGACTCATTCTCCAGCACGATTATCAGTATCGGTAAGTTCACTGTCACACAAGCTATAATTTATTGCTTAGAATTTCTTAGTCTTTTTACCAATTAGATTATTTGTGTTACTTGCATTATTAGCCCTTATTTTATATCTTTATAAAAGTTATATTGAGAGGGGAGGAGGATACAGTGGATACCGGTCACCTAATTGCAAAATTATAAATTTTGAATTATAATAAATTTGGAGGAAAAGTGAAGACATTATTAGGTTTCGTTCGTCAGTTTTAAAGGGATGGTTGTTTAAAATAGATGGATACTTTTTTTTGACTGCTATAAACTAGAGAATCGAATTTCGTACTTGAAATAGACTGCATTCCTATTTTGTGAATAAAATTACAAAATTTTAATTTTTTCTTACACAGGTCCAGGTGATCACAGATGGGTTGGAATGTGGTGGGGTGGTTTCCTTCTCTGCGGTCTTCTTCTGGTTCTCGTAGCGATTCCTTTCTTCAGCTTCCCCAAAACACTGCAACGTGAAAAAGAAAAGATCAGAATTATAGAGAAAAGTAAACCAGCCACGAACAAAGAAAAGGATCATAACAAAGAACCGATAAAAGAAACAATTGCTGATGACAGTGGTTACGGTAAAGATGTTAAAGGTAAGTAAACGAATCATCGCTGCGACAATACACACCAAAGCGATATTAAATTACGAGGTTACTTTATTAGGACAGTAAACTTTAATCTATTCGACGTTCTCGTCTATCCGATCAAATTTCTTTTATCTGTTTGGTCAATGGACGCTTCACCTATGCTCCACTTTCTCGAGCGTTCATTCACAACGTACTCCAGTAGTATACTTGAGGTCTGTTGTAACAATGGCTTCTTGGTTATCGGTTGCGAGTGGGGTGCTCCTTTCGCCACAAAATAAGTAGCAACGCCTGGGCCTCGACTATTATTCAAAAGATACAGACTTCTATTTATAAAATGGTTCATAGATACTGTAACATCTACGGACCTAATTTTGGGTACTAATACCTCACTTTCAAACTTGTGGAATCACCCAGTTGCAACACTCAACCCAAATGACATTCGTGAATAGGTGAAAACTCGAACAGGCATAATGAATGCTGTTGTCGTTTTAAAAGAAAAAATGATTCGGTGCATCTTCGTATATACGCAGCTTACACCTTCGGCTCCCTTGACTTATTATCCGATCTTGGACAAGATACACATGGCCATAATAATAAAGACAGATTAAATAAATAGTTAGATTGGTTCAGATTTGCAGGTTATAGCATTTTACCTATAGCATTTTTACTAATTACCCTGAACTTTTTTTTTCTAAATTGCTACATTATTCATTTAACCCTATTGATAATTCAATGAGATAACAAGAGATCACAATAAACAATGTAATGGCAGTAAATTTCGAGCAACTTATTATGTATGCTTTAACTACACTTTGCATATTTGATAACCAGTAATGTGTCTCTTACAAATAATATTAATTAGCAAATACATAAATTATTATTCAAATATTGAAATTAAATATTCTATGATGTATAAATCAAGATACGACAAGGAAAAGACATTATTATATACAGCAGCACAAAGGTAGCAGGCGTCTCATAGCTATCTGTAGAATGTATTGATAATATTTTTTTAATTTCCTGTCATCGATGGAGTTGGCAATATCAATGAATATTTCGATAAAAATATAAGTACTTATTAATTTTATTTCATTGAAGATTTTAATGCATATGCGTATTTGTTTTCAGATATACCACGCAGTATGTGGCGATTGGTATGCAATCCCGTATATGTGATAACGTGCCTGGGTGCTTGCATGGAGTTAGTAATCGTCTCTGGCTTCGTCGTTTTCCTGCCAAAGTATTTAGAGACACAGTTCAGCCTAGGAAAGAGCCAAGCAAGCATATTCACCGGCTCAATTGCCATTCCTGGTGCTTGTATCGGTATATTCTTTGGGGGTTGCCTGCTCAAACGTCTGGAATTAAGGCCCAAAGGTGCTGTTCAATTTGTGCTGGTTTCAAATATCATCTGTCTGGTGTGTTACGGACTCCTGTTCTTTTTGGGATGTGACAACGTCAAAATGGCCGGCACTACTATTCCTTACTATAACAGCAGCACCAAGGGGCCTGAACCGTTTCAAGTGAATCTCACTGCCGCTTGCAATTTTGGCTGTGAGTGTCGAATGACCGACGTCGAGCCTGTGTGCGGAAACAATGGACTTACGTATTTCAGTCCTTGTCATGCTGGCTGCACCGCGTTTAGTTCCGAATCAAACTTCACCAATTGTGCTTGTGAGTATTAATTCTTTACGTCAGAAGAGCTTGCATTTAATCTTACTTGGCTTTGCTTTATTTTAATGTTATCAGTGTCACGTATTATCTGTGTAGAAATAGCTACAAGTTAACCCACCTTGCGTCTATATCGTTCTGAATCTCAAATTTTATTTTTCAAACTGTATCAGTCAATATTTAACGTTCAGGAAATGCTCGGCAAAAGAAAGTACAATGCAATGACTTTTAACGTGTCAGTTTTTAATTAGAGTATACAAATACTTAATACCAATTTTCATAACGAACCAGGTATACATGGCAACCTAACAATGATACCACCGGTTGCTCCCGAGTTTGCTGAGGTTACAGTTGTTCCTGTTGCTACGGCAGGTCCATGTACTTCTCCATGCCGAACGATATTTCCGTTCCTCATTCTTCTCTTTTTTATGACTTTTATTGTTGCTGTAACTCAGATGCCATTACTCATGATAGTACTACGGTATGTATCGTCAAAAAATTGACTTGCTCAAATTGTTTAAACATGCAGTTACATATTGCATATGATTTCACGAAAACTATTCGTTATTTATTTTCTTTGTCATAATACGATATACATATTTGATCATTTATCAATAGCATAAGCATTTATGCTACAAAGATTTATAAATTATTTAGTTACATAAAGATAAGGAATGATTGTTCGAAATAGAAATAATGTTAATAGTGAAAATAATATGTAAAACTGTATGAGTGTAAATTATTCTTAAAAAATAATTGCCATTTATTTGATATCGTTGTAGGTCCGTTTCCGAGGAAGAAAGATCTTTCGCTCTTGGTATGCAATTTGTGATCTTCAGATTATTTGGTTATATACCAGCGCCAATACTTTTCGGTAACTTGATTGATTCAACGTGCCTACTTTGGAAAAGTACCTGCGGCGAGAAAGGTGGTCGCTGTTTATTGTACGATATTGAACAATTCAGATATAGGTACGTTAGTGGTATAAGAATTATAAAGGTCAATGTGGGAATCTAGAAACTTTTATATTATTTATATTGTCTTTTTAGATACGTGGGACTGTGCGCAGGTATTAAAATTCTTGCTTTGGCCTTATTCTTGGTTGATTGGTGGCTCGTAAGGAGGAGGAGACAGATGGAAGATCAAGGACCAACTTTAACCGTTAATGAAGTTATAGGATCCATTATCAGCCTTGACAAGTGTAAGTTTTGCACGTAAATCATTGCTTATTACAAGACACAATTGTTCGTGCATGAATCATAGAAATGCTTAATAGTTGTTTGATAATATTATGAATAAGACATAATACTGATATCGTTGCTTTTAAAACGTAAGTTTTTTCAGAGATCAGATTTATCATGATTTAAAATAATATTCCAATCTAATGCACCTAGTAATATCTGGTAAATGATTAGGGGATTCTTCGTACTGTATGTACTAGGCTTATCTGTTCTAAGATTTATTTATTATTCCTTTCGCTGCACTTCATTATTACACTTGACAGCAGTGTGTCGACTGCTTGTGTGTAATAAATTGTTATCGATAGTAAATACAATGATACAACTACAAACTTCTTTGCTTCGGCACTTGAATCGTACAAAGTGCAATATGAAGCTCTTGGCTCATGCATTTCTGTTCTTTTATAATGTTTGTAGTATTTGAAGAAAAACCTCATCATCACAATCTTGGTGAAGGTGATACGACTTCTCCAAGCAGTGAAGCTCCGACACCTTCCTCCATTTCGTCGCCAACAGATCCGACGAAATCGACAAATCTTGAAGAAACCGAATCCTCTAATAATACACAAGATTCGTTAGAAGCCAATACTCAATCAAAGGAATCCATGGAAGCCTCGGATACAAGACCATCAGCTTTGACCTCCGAAGAACCAAACGTCGAGGTTAAGTCCAATGGCAAAACGGAACCTTGTGATCCACGCGTCTAATGATCGCTTCACATTAGGAATGATTATCATATAGACATAATGAATTCAAAACACATTAATATGTGACAAATTATTTTTAAAAGGAATATAGGATTGACTTTGAAGGATAGACGGAATCTTATCGGTCAACATTTATAGACCAGTCTTACGTTGGAGACAATCTTAAGTTTAGTACAGAGAAAAATGGAATATAAAAGCTTGACGATCGATATTGATTACTAATGGGGGTCTTCAGTGTTTAAAAACTCAAGTGGTGTTCCTGTCAGTATCTATTAGATACATGATAAACGTGAGGTTTTGTGTGATGACAAATTGCACACAATTTTTTTGCAAGTATCTGATTGTTAATGATTGGCAAGTGAATCGATGAAACATGCCACAATGAAAATTACGATATATATATATATATTTCTTAACGTGATATTCATATCATGTTTCGTGCATATCATTTTTTACAATACCTTAACATTTTTTTAAAGATGGAACAACCACAAATGATATTGAAGTTTAACATTTTTATCTTGAGTCCACGTATTCACTCACATGTTTCGTTTATTCTCTTTCTGTCGCTTTCTCGGACAGGATATATCCCAATTCCAAATATAATTTGTCACAAATTCTGGCTGGACGAGCTACTAGCAATGGTGAAAAATCAATATCATTAAGAAATACATTTTTTAAAGCAAGCAATGCGGGTACTAAGAAAGAAATTTTTCGAGATAACAGCTTTCAATTTCATACGATCCTTCGGACGTTTTAAATAATTCATGTTACGCACAGCGCGTTTACCAGTATTGTTCTGCGGTATAATCGATTTTAAGGGAACGCTTTACGCTAAAAGTAATTATTTCCGGCAAAACCTTTTACATCCGATTAACCATGTTATTTGAAACGATAGAGTGTAAACTGTTTTATTTTTTGAGATTTCTTTCATGCGTATCTAAAGCTTTTTCAGCTATTTGTTTTCAAGGGAATATTTAGCTCGTGTCTGAGGTATGATGCCTTGTTATACTTTCGTTAGCTATTTTTGTATTATCGTCGCTTATTTTACTTTTCTAAATTAGTTTTACGCTCGATAAGACAAGTTGAGAGATGTAATCTCGAAAGGAATCTCAATAGGTTTGGTTCGGGCATGCAAACATTTTTAGGTAGTTAGGTATCTAATTGTAAGTACAGCATCGAACATTGCTCAAGAAAAGAGCGACTCCGTGTGTCTCACTGTTCTCTTTTAAAATAAAAGTGGATAGAGTTTTACTTGTTTCTTTGCGAAACACAGCACGAGTAATTTTTTCTCTTTGTTCAACACAAGCTTCATAAAGGCCGAAGCAAAATAGATGAGACGTAATGAATGAAACCTTGTAAATAAGATATATAAAATTCCTGCCTTAAGAAATGTAAGACTAGACAAATGTATAATTAACTATACAAAATAAGTAACAGGACTAATGAATATAAATGAATATCATTAACGGTAGAGGGTGAACAGTGATTAATTTAATAAATTAGACTTTAAGTTCTCTCGGAAATCAGTCAATATGTAGAATTAAGGATAAGGATAAGGATCAGGTAGCGAATTAATTGGAGCGAACGTTGGAAAAATTGTTTTAATATAGTGGTACGCAGCTGCCTGAATATATTGATATTTCTTTAAGTGTTGTACGACATCTTGAACCGTAGAATTCGTCACGTAAAGTGTCTTTTTGCAATTGAATTGCGAAATTCGAGCTTCATCGAAAGACAGGCGTTGAATCCAGGCTTTCGTCAGTTTTGTGATTATATGATTCGCTGTTTTGTACCTGAGAGCTTTGAAATTTTGTCTGGATTAACAACTACGCAAACATACTCAGGAATGAAATATTAGAATATAAAGCACTCAAATCTACGAGAAATACACTGAAGAGAAAGGCCTTGAGTCGGGTTCGCACTCGACGCTCGCTTGGTATTCACATAGAAATATAAAAGATTTCGGGATGTTACTTCTTTTAAGACTAAATAATTAAACAGGTAATCTTAGATAAGTGGCTCCCTAATATCAATGGCTCTTTATACACTATCGCTCGATAATTTGTTGACGTTTGAAGACATGCTATCGAATCAGTATGAGTTAGCTAGTCGGTCATGGTATTTTCTTTGTTATTTTCATTTTAATTCAGAGACAATTTACGAATGTAGGATCAAGCAATTCACACATTGTATGAAAAGGAGCGACTTAGACTAAAGATTATCTTTCTGGAGTTGGAGAAATTATTCTTAACGTTCGAAATGTATCACGAAGCTTTATTTGTATGTTCGCCAAGTTGCGGCTCTGTCCATTACTTATAAGGAAACCTTGTGAGGTGTCCTCCTACGATCTTGTT
>JARQSV010000668.1:53668-80158 GCA_030142285.1 Calameuta idolon | reverse complement strand
ATCATCTCAAACTTCCCGGTCCCATTGCGCTATTTCTATAGCTAATACAGCGGCGAATCCCCGACGAATCTCACGGTCCTGAACGGCCAATCAGCGAGGGACTTCGAGGTAACCAGCTCCAGGACGTAACAAAAGTACTCCCCGTGCGACGAAAGTACACCGACATCCCGTCAATTTTTAACCAATCAGCGTGATTTTCAGTCGCATGCATGAAATAGTACCTTAATTCGCGTGATATGAATATGCGAAAAGTAACTATATATATTCCTTTGAGAACTGTAATAAGCGCTCAGATATCAACTTTAATACAGAAGATTAAACACCGTTGGAGTAGTGCTAATCAGAGCTTTGGTGGCTAACGAACCCACCTCGCCAGATTCACGCAGTCGAATCTGCCGCGAAAACAATAGTGACGATGGTCAGAGTATCGATTGTGTAATTTTAATGTAGTGAAAATAGAAAAGTTAATAGCTGTTAGCCAATCGTTGTGCTTGTCTTCTTTTGAACCTAACATGCGATTGGCTAACAGCTATTCACTTTTCGTATTTTCACTACATTCGAGTTCCACAATCGATTCCCAGGACGTCTCATCGATTATCATTTTTCGCAATTGCAGTCAACTTCAAGCTGCCGACTGCGTGTTTCGACATTTTCGGTACTATTACAAATCATCGTTATAACTTTCTAGATCATCTACGAATTTTTATTAACTACCTGCTGATTGTCAAGTAGCTGAGGTACTTGATTAGAATATATTTAATACTTCTTTTATGTTTTCACTGGCTACAAATTATAGGCTTGTATGTATTAGCTATCAAATTTCTTAATAGCAAATGAGTCTGCATATTTCTACTGAATATTATATGCATTCATTGATTATTTTTTATCAGTATGTTCTTTAGCATAGTCTTATTAGAATTGACCTTTTACAAAAAGTATAATAAGAATTGTTTCCCTTGCATTCTGTTATATCAAATTGTTCAGAAAATTGCGTTTGTTTTCAATTGATATTTATATACAATATGGTTTTTATTCAGTGTCGATTTGTCGTTTAATTAAACAATTTTTGTAAATAAACTACAATTCTAGTAGCATATTATGAGAAAAAACATAATAGAAATTCTCATTAGTATTGACTATAGTAAAAATGTATTAGGGATAAATTACAGTTTGGAAGTATCTGTCTTTTTTTACAATTAATAATTGTAAAATAGTCAACTGCAAATATAAAATTAGTATATTATGGTAATGTGATATAATCTATTTAGTATTACAGTAAATCTCATAAACATGGATGATGTCCCAGTACAACCTGGAAGTACTCAGGCTGATTTCATTCAAAATGAATTAAACTTTGATGTTGACGTAAAAGATCCAATGACAAATGCTGCCCTGAATGATGCAGTGGAAAATGAATGGATAGATATACTTATGAATGGACAGTTACGTAGAAAAATTATAAAATTAGGTGAGAAAGGCAATCGACCGAATGCATCAGACATATGCACTTTAAAAATTATTGGGAAATTAGAAGATGGTACGGTTGTTGAAGAATATGAAGAATTAACGATACAACTTGGAGATGTTGAAGTTATCCAGGTTTGATGCAAATTATCTATAATAATTCGCATAATATTCTGGTATTTATAGAATTTGTATATTATAATTATTAATATTATTTACACAGGGCTTAGACTTAGCAATTGCATTGATGAATGTTGGTGAGATTGCTGAGGTTGAGGTGGGCCCCAGATTTGGTTATGGAGACATTGGAAATAAACCAAATATCCCAGGTGGAGCTAAAATCTTTTATACTGTAGAACTAAAAGCAGTAGAACTTGAAGTAGATCTAGATCAGCTCTCAGTACATCAAAGACAAGAAATTGGGTATGCATTACTCCTAATGTTTATTATATATACATTAGGAAGCAAATTAAAAATGTATTGATAAATTTGAAATTAGAAACAAGAAACGGGAACGCGGAAATTGGTGGTACATGCGTAATGAGCCTACACTAGCTATTCAATGCTATCGAAGAGCATTAGAATACTTGGATGATACAAACGGTGGAATTAGTTACCAGGAGAAGGAAAGTGATCAAGTTGCAAGTGATGCTGACTTGCAAGGTCTTCTAGAAGATAGAATGAAAGTCTATAATAATTTGGCTGCAGCTCAAATGAAATGTGACGCTTATGATTCGGCCCAAAGAAGTGTGGAAAACGTTTTGAGATGTCAACCACAAAATGTAAAAGCTCTATTCAGAAAAGGTAACTTCAGAAAAACACCATCATCTGTCTTTGTAGTGAATTCTAGAAAGAGATAAATGTATTATTACTTTTTTTTTTAAGGAAAAATTTTACACCTACGAGGAGAGCACGCTCAAGCTTACGCGGTGTTGCAGCAAGCAGCAAAATTAGATCCTGAATCAAAAGAGATACAACAGGAATTAGTAATTCTGCAGAAAAAGAATGCAAAGGATGCGCACCGGGAGAAAAATCTTTATCGTAAAATGTTAGGCACAAATAAGACAAATGGTGTGGACCTTAAAAAAACTATAACTGAAAGTAAAAATAAGAATGTGGCAAAAGTCGCGTGGAGTCTTATTGGTGGAGCAGCTGTAGCTCTTGTGGGCATTTTTGCCTACAGATATACTTCGTGAGCCAATTAAAACAAAACAAAAGATTACGGGATTCAAGAAATGATCGGTGATAAACATCTGTATAGCATAACCTGTCTTGTTCCTGATCATTATTTGATTCCTTCAAATTTACGATAATATATGTTAATATTTGAATATATTCATAAGTAAGAGGTTATTCGATTTTAAACTTTTTAATTGACATTTCCAAAGTAACTACTCAAGTGATTGAAGAAAAAAAAAAGAGAAAATTCCATCTTGTTCATTGTATTACAGTGTGATTTGCTCTTTCAAATTTGTGGCTCAACCTTTAATTATATAAGGTGTTGTATTTTGTGACTGATGATGTTGCATTTGTCTTCTATTTTTTGTAATTGTTAATATTTATTTTTATCAGAAACATTCATGCAATTCTTGAACATGAAATTTGTTATGTTTATCATAATTTCTGTTTTCAATTTCAGTACGTATTTATTTTGGAGAACAGACATTCCAGTCATATATTACAATTCTGACATGAAATATTTTGCTTAATTATTGTATGTTTATTTAAAAGAATAAAATTCAGATATATCTTATTCTCTTAAAGATATCCAACATAACAATACTTTAACTATATACAACAGCAAGTACTATACATATTTGACAAATGCGTAAGACTGAAAATACGTTTAGAGGAAGGCAATAAAAATATAGTAAGAGTATTTCTTATAAAAATGTATTAATCTTTTCATTTTTATATAAGTAATACTGAACATCTTTCATTACTGCAAAGTGTCATTGCAACATAGATTTTCTACTACTATACACTATGGAATTATGTTCTATTACACAATTCTCATGATAATTCTATCTAAAATCTCAAAAAAAAGAACCACTTTTTAGTAGTGTAGGGATTCCAGATACAAAAATAATATTAGAAAATTCTTTAAATACATATAAACTCTGTTATTAAGTGTAAGAAACAAGATCTATGATTACATTTCTCATGAAGAAAAAGATTAGAAGGAAATCTTTAACTTATAATCTCATATTTCAAGGGCATTTATCTAAAGATTCAAAAACGGTGGAAAAGGCTGCGTAAGATAATTTTCAATCGTGGGTAGCGAATCCATTTTGCTACCGTTAGGGTCCAGCAATAGCGGAGACTCCGATACGTTCTCCATTGGTAATTCTGAGTAACTTGAATGATCGTAGTAACTTTGGTCTGCATTCTGGAAGCCCAAATCCTGATATCCTGATAAACCCAGCATCTCATTACAATTCGTCTCAAATTGATCCACCAGGTCATTCAAAGGTAATGTGTCTGGATTGGCAACTTCCACTGTAACAACTTGACCAGAATTGATATCCACCAGTGACAAAATTTGTGGCATCATATCCACTACTGGTAACAAATTAGACATTTGTACTGAAATTCCTGAACTCTCAGTAACAGTTCCAGTGCTTGAAAAGGAATGTGCATGCTGCAATTCAGCAGACGAAGACTTTACTTCAATTTCACTAGCAATGGAAGACTTGTCCACCGAAACTGTAGTATGTGGATTGGTATTCACTTGAACTTCCTTTTTCATCCTCATATTCTTAACTTTTGGCTGCTTTGGCTTTTCTATTATAGGTACCAGTTGACCATCTTCAGTTTTCATTAGCTTTACGACCTAAATTATAATTATTGTTTCAGACTACTTTATTGGGATTATGTACTTAATAGCAATTATTTATTTATATTATTGCATTTCTTACCTTTTTCTTCCTCTCCATAATAATTCTATGACAAGTTTCCATGTGTCGGGTAAGATGATGAGATCTTTTAAAAGCAGCACTGCACTGGCTGCAAGCAAATGGTCTAACTTCCTGATGTGACAATTTGTGTCTACTTAATAAACTATTTCTCTTGAATGCTCTGCCACATTCTTCACAAACGAATTGTCTCTCTTTATTGTGCACATAAAGCACGTGATCATTTAAAATGCTAACACTTGTGAAACTCTTGCCACAATGTTCACAAATAATATTTCTCATCTCTACATGCAATTGCCTGTGTCTATCTAAGTCACTTTTATTACTGCAATTAAAAGTGCAACCAAATGTATTGCATGCAAATTTTTTTTCATCTTTATGTACACGTCGTATATGTTGATCACGAGCTCTTCGCGTTGTTAATTCTTTCGTGCAAACAGGACAGCTGAATATACCTTCAAGTGGGACCTCATTATTGACTTTACTAAGATGAAGAGCAGTTTGTAAATGACGGAAATAACTGTCCTTCTTAATAAATCCATGACGGCATTCAGCACAATAATATAAACCTGAAAACCCAGTTTTATAAATGAACGGGAATTATTTGATTGTAGAATAAAATGATTTACCGTTCTTCTCTATTTCAAGGTCCTTTGGTTTTGCAGAATGAGTTAATTTGAAATGCTCATTTGCCCTTTTTTTAGATGCAAATGTTGCGTCACACTGGGGACATTTATGAGCATCATGATTCTGAACGTGAATTAAATATGTTTGTTCCACATTAAAGGCTTGTGGGCATCGATCACATTTGAATTCCTTTTCATTATTATGTCTCTCCATATGTTCACGGATTGCCGCTTGAGTTTTTAACATTTCACCACAGTTTGAGCATACTTTACCACTTTCATATTGATGTTTTGCTCTGTGACGATTCAGGAGTACCCGCTTCGGGAAGCTCCGCGAACATGCGTCGCATGAATGAGGATACTTCGTTGCTTTTTCACCGTGAGCACGAAATAGATGCACATCTAGGTGTTTACGTCGCGCAAACTTTGCACTGCAGCGAGGACAGTTATTCTTTAGATGGCCTTCTAAGTGTCGGTCCAAGTGTCTTTTGTATCTGAATGTCATTGGGCACTGAGGACAAGTCTTTATTTCTTCTTGCAAATTATCTAAATCATCGAACTTTATTTGTTCTTTGTTCTTGAATGATTGTCCATCAAGATCAGAGTCTCTCTCTACGTCTGTATCAGAATACGATTCATTGTTTGCAATTTTTTCACAATCTTGTAAATCACTTTCACTGCTTGTGATTTCAAAACTTTGACATTTGTGTCCTTTAGGAAATAAACCTGTTAAGGTACACGAAGATGAAACTCCAAAATCATCATATAGTGATGCAGATTCTTTGTTAGAATTACAAAGAGAATCTGTAATATCCGGATGTAAGACCTTTAATGTTTCAATGGAGTTTTCCATAATACGTAGAGTTGCATTGTTCATTTTAATATCACAGCTTTTTTCAGTATTTACTGAATTTTCTAAAATTATATTGTAATTATCAAATATCAATTTTTTATTGTGATATTTTATATTGTCATTATCTTCTCCATGCATCTTTACTTCATTTTCAAGGTTATCAGATTGTAGAAACATATTTCCCATTTTAATAAAATTAATATCCAGAGTAGATATTTCAGAATCAGTACTTTGATAATTTTCATCAAAATTTTCCAATTGTAGATCAGACCTTGATCCATTAACAGACTCTGGGGATAAGTTTACCCCAGAATCCTTACTTTCAAGACTGCTCACACACTCATGTAGATAATCAAAGTTAGCAACATCATCATTTTTCGAAGAAATACTCTGCATTGCTTCCAACATTGAATCATCCTAAAGAATTTAAATAAGAGTTACAATAATTTAAACTAATAATTAATTGTTGTATATATATTTGATATAAATATTATCTAACATCTGTGATTACATCACAAGAAGTATGTTATCTAGAAAATAAGTTGAAATGGAAGGTATTGAGTCAGTAGACTGAATCAAAGATATATGATTATTCAAAGAGAATCATATAAAGAAACGAATGAAAATTCAATGATCATACCTGATTGTCAAACATTGGAAGCGTCATGACCTCAGTTTGTTGACTTTCGTCTACGGACATTCTTTGTGTAAAAATTGTTAAAAATTGGAGAAAATAATGGAGAAAATATTACGTAATATGATAACTTTCTAATTCCGGTTAATTATTTTCTTTTGAATGTCTGATGTAGTATCTTTTCATAGCTCTCAAAAATAATTACACAGCGGATGTATAACCTGTAAAAGCATAGGTACATCTGGGTATATCAGTGTACATCAGCGGAAAACTTCATGAAACTCGAATCTTTCCACCAATGAACATCGTATATTCACGGTTGCTTAGCAACTCGAAGTTCCTACAAATCCCACATTTTTATAATTTCCAAAGGTTCTACAATAGTTATATAATAAATATTTAATAAAGTGATAATTTAAATACTTATTAAAACATGATAGAAACATATCAAGCATTTTTGGTCGATAATTATTTAGTGAATAATGCAAATTACAGCAAAATAAATTTGGTTACATAGTTGGAAAAACACATGTTCATAGTTTTCTTTATCTGGAATTTATTGAAAAATTTACATAGAATAATTATTTGTCGAAGATAATGTTTAGTCAATAGTTATTTTTCATATTTTTTCAAATAAATTATTATACTATGCTGACGTACAGTTTATAGTAAACAAGGCAGAAAATAACACGGTGGCTTTTGATGAAGCTGTAAACTGTTACTTATTGCGCGCCATTGAAAATTGAATTACGTAGATTTCCGTGAACTAATAGTTGGTCATTTGTGAATGAAATTTACTTATATTTTTGTATCATCCTGGGAGTATTGACACTAATTGACACTTTAAAGGTTGAAGTATGA
Source organism: Calameuta idolon (assembly GCA_030142285.1). Taxonomy (NCBI): domain Eukaryota; kingdom Metazoa; phylum Arthropoda; class Insecta; order Hymenoptera; family Cephidae; genus Calameuta; species Calameuta idolon. Next base: position 72,805 of record JARQSV010000668.1, on the reverse strand, counting down.
TGCATCTAACCCATTTCATTTGTCCAGAGGTTACTAAGTTTAAGGAGATGTAATTATTAATTAGTACTTCAATTTATTTCAGGATAATAATATTTATAATATAATAAAGGTGATAAACAGCTAATACTCTTGTAACAATGACTGAAGCTTTGGAGTCACACAGCAAAGAAACAAGTATTACTGCGTTAAGTGAGCAAGAGCGTGATCTAGCTCAAAATGCTCTCATAGAATTTCAAAAGGGTACATATTCTGCGTGTTTATCCTATTTAAATAAGCTAGAGACTTTGAGACCTAAAGACCTTAAAGTCATGCATAATAAGGTTGTTGCTGAGTATTATAAAAGTGACCTAAAAAAGACAGAGTTAATGAAAAAGAGTTTGAAGGCAATATGTGGTCATATTTCAATACCAGATTCATCTGAGACTATGGATGACATCGAAAAATGTGTTATGCGGTATAATGAAGCTGTCTTACTTTATCATACTAAGCAGTATAATGCTGCTTTGCAAATAATGAATAGATTATTCACTTTTATTGAACCGATGGGTAAGATTTAATTTTAAGTGTAGCCAATTATTTAATTATATTTATCAATCATATTTATATATATTTATATTTTTCAGAGGAGAGTTTGGCCCATAAAGTCTGTTTGCTTTTAATAGAATTACATATAGTAACTGATCAGCCGGATGCTGCACTGTCTCTACTTAATTATATTGAAAGCCAGTTTATATCAACAGATTCATCCAAAATATCAGTGACAGATAAGGAAGGTCCGATAAAACCAGTAAAGGAACTGAAGGAACAAAGAAAAGGTAGTGCTGATGCAGCAACAGATGCCTTTAGAATAAAATTACTTAAGTGTAAGGCAAGAATTTACCTCATGATGCATCAATTAAAATTATGTAAAAGAGAATGGAAAACATTAATTTCTCTGGGGACACCTGTGGTAAATATTCAATATTTTTTAAAAATATTTCTGTTTCCTACAATGCAAAGGTATTTTTTCAGAATATATCCTCGATATTTCTAAAAGCCAATCTTGAATATCTACGTGGAAACTGTAAGAAGGCTATGAAGATTATGAACTCAATCACCACAGAAAATCTGGAATTTAAGTATGAGAGCTTTAGTAATTGGCTTTATTTTAATAAATTGTATACAAATTTTATTAATTTTCTAGAACATGTGGTGAATCTGCAGCCGTTTTGTATTATAATAATATAGCATGCCTTTATCACTCAATGGGTAAGCCAAATTTGGCATGTTTTTACCTTCAGAAAGCATTACAGGAAAATAAGAATGCCATGGACAGTGTTCGAGTAAAAGATAATGGTATATTTTCTAATTATGATTAAATGAAGTTGATAACGATATCGATTAAAGCCAATCATTCTATTCCAGATCCCTTGTCCTCTCAACCTCTATATACTCTTGGAGGCAATAGACATTACGAATTAATGTACAGTTTAGGTGTATCCTTATTACATGCTGGTCAGGCTGGAAAAGCCTTTGATTGTTTCACAGAAGCCGCACAAGGATTGCACAATAGCCCAAAGCTTTGGTTGCGCATGGCAGAATGTTGTATTCACTCTCACAAATCCGTAAGTGTACATAAAGATTCCTTTGTTAAATTCTGTATACAATATAATTTTATCTTGCATTTCATTTTACTTACATCATGATTAAGTTTAATAAACAGTGAAATACTATACTTTCTTACTGTATTTAATTTTTTCATAATTTTCAGACTAATGAAATAGATTTTAACATCCCAAAACGTCGCAAGGACCTCGTTCAGAAAGTCCTGGGTACTGGACTGTATAGAAAAATAATATTGGCTTCTTCTCTTTCAAAAGATACAAAATATTATACGGAGGGCCTCTCCTATGCCATACCTCAACCAACCCTAGAATTTGGCATGCTGTGTTTAAAGAACGCATTATTCTTACTGCCTGTCAATAACGAATTGAATTTACCTATGACTCCTGTAGCAGGACCTCAGACTGTCTCCATGTCCTTAACTCCTGGCCATGCATTAGGTACCAGATATGAAGTATAGTTTATGTAAAAGTTCCATGAGGAATTATGTTTGTACATAATAAACAGTTTATTCTTCAGGAGGGCAGCATGCGACTCAAGTATCTCAAGCAACTGCGGTAGAGGCCATAAATTTAAAAGCCAGCGTTCTGGCCGCTAGTGCTTATGTGTCCTTATGTCTTGGAGACTATGTTATAGCTTTGGAGCATGCTAAGGCTTTACTAAATATGAATAAGCTATCTGGAGCATACAGACTATTAGGAAATTTATATGCTGCTGAGAGTTTGATTTTTATGGATAAGATTAACGAGGCTATCGAGTATCTCAAACCAGAAAATATTCAGGATTTGAGTACCTATTTACCCATTTTGGAAACTTTGGATAAGGATAAGGAAAAAACAGAAGAGACTATTGCAACACCAATAGGATGCAAAGGTATATTTGAATTTCGTACTGGCAATATTCTATATAACGTAAACTTTTATACTTTAAATTTATAGCTTATTATCCAACCAGCCTTCCCACTGGTAAGGCTGTACTCCGTTACAACCTGGCAGTGGCCTATGCTATTCGTGGTGAGCTGGATAAGTCTGGAGAGACATTGAAACAGGTATGTGTTTGCACATAATTATTGAGCAGTATTCTAGTGTATTGTATATTGTCATATATCTTCCACATAAATTTTCATGCAGGTATGGATGTCAAAAGGGCCTGACTGTGATGTTCCTATACAAGTAATAATGCTAGCATTGTATATAGAGCTACAGCTGGGTAAGCATTTCTGGTTATTCTCCTGTTTTAGTTTATCTTTTTTCTCTGTATTATAGATAGCAGTGCATTTATGTTTCAGGTCATGCCGATATTTCGAGGTCGATAATAAAGCAACACTGTCCGCAATATCGATGAGAACGATTAATTTCAAGAATTCAAGTTCAGCTTGACCATTATCGTATATATCATAATAACAAGCTTAAGGAAGTAACTGTAATTGTACTGATAAATAAGAGAGCCGCGCAGCAATGATTCAATTTTGCTAACATGAATTTTCTATTAAAAGCTTAAAGAAGTTTAAGAACAGTCATATTGAATTCAATAAATGATGAATCCTAAAAGGGGATAGAAAAAAAAAGAATAACATTGGTACGACTATTTTAAACTAATAAACAATCAACGAATGGCAAGGTGTCCTAATAATAGCATCCTCTCTCTCTCAACCTTCATCATCTCCATTTCTTTAAGTTCTAACTAGATGAATACCCTAGCAGTACAGGTCAGAAGTCGCACTGCAAGCGATACTCCATGCTACGCAATACTGCGCTAATCTCATCTTGTTTCATCGCCATGGGGTGGCCATGGATTTCTATTTATGTTACATAGCACCATTTTCAAAACGTGCCAACGTATCGGCGTAATGTGGCACATAGCGAGCAATTTAGCCACATGGCTAACTCGGAATTCAATTCCAATACTGGTACTGGCCCAGTCCAGGCCCTTCACTTTTGTAACAGACTATACCTTTTCCGTTGTGTCCATCGAGAGCCACCAATACTAGGGCAGATCGCCCCAGCACGCGGGCCTCCTTCTACAATACTACAGGAGTAGGGATCCGGAGTAACGATTAGGTACACTGGTCCTGGATTCTGATTTCTGGAACGGGGTCGTAGGGGGCAGCTACGGTGTTCAACGAAACAGATCACACGCAGACGCGGACCCGCGAGACTTCACCGATCGCGTAACGCTCTTCCCCTACTTCCTTGTTCGTTGCTTCCCTCAGTCGTGTTTACGCATCTACCCATGATATTTTTCGGACTAGTACAAGTATCGTTCATGGTGTACGCGAGTTATCCGTCGTTGTTATCCTCATCGTCGTTGTCCTACGTTTTATTCATGTGGCGGTGGTGCTGTGCTCTTCGTGACCTTTGAAAGGAAAAGAAAAATATTTGAAATACATATTGAAAGCGTTTCAGGGCGCCTGGCGTCTGTCCTTAAGCTCTGTGCAACTTGATTGTATCTGCAGAGCCGTGCACCGCATCCCTATAGTTGATGGGACATTGTAAGAAATTATGCGTTTACTAAGGGTACGTCGTATTTAGAGATTGTGAGGATCCTCAAGATCGTGGATCTATTGCGAGACTTTCTCTCTGGAGTACAAAAGAGAAGTAGAAAGATGGACGTGAATATTGAGAGGGAATGCAGCGCCCTGGGCGGCCTCTTTCAGCAAATCGTCAACGATATGAAGGTGAGATATGGGAGTGACAGCCGTACCGGATGCACCTTCTACTGGAGTCGCGTTTTTGCTTTGGCTTTTTTTATTTTCTTGTTCTATTTTATTTTTTCTTCATTCTTTACGCCTTCTGTTTCTTATATTTTTACTTTTTTTAATCCTTTTCTTTCTTATTTCTTTTCGCTGCTCACTCTGTTATTCTCTTGTAAACGCTCTTTTTTGCTTTCTTATTCTATTGTATCGTTTTGTTGCATTCGTGAAAATTTTATTTGAGCGCATGTAATATTATCACGTAAATATCATGGGCATCGATTTGTATTTACACCTTCATCCCCCCTCCCCACATAAAACTTATTACCGTGAAAGCCATAAATAAAGTATGAAATTGTTTTTAGAGCGATTTTTTGGTATTAGTTATGAGAAACTATCTCAGACGAAATTCCAATTATTCATTATTTTATTATATATTGCTCAATCCAATTTTTATGACCAAGGTAAAATTAATGTTAAGGTGCCTTAAAATACACTTATATCATTTAGAGATAGAATGTCTGTCTTTCTGATGGGGATGCGTTATAGTGTATGATTCATATCGCATATTGAATTTCAAAAAAATATTTTACAGTAGCAGATAAACATGATTATGAGAGGCAGATATATCAGTGTAACCAATATTAATGGGTAGGCGTATATTTCTATCTTATCTGTAACAAATGGGCATGTATACTATAATGTAGTAATTAGCTCATCTTTCTAGTTTTCTCAATATTTGCTCCTTTTTATAAATCCGAATAAATGATTTATATACATGAAGCTAACTGAGATTTGTAATTTCTCAAACCATTGTTTCCAGAATGGAGCTCCATTATGGGAGGATTTAATCTCCAAGGCAACAAAGTTACACACGTGTCTCAGGTGAGATAAAAAAGAATAAGACTGCATGATTAAACTTAAGAATATTATGACTGGGAATATTCCGAAACCGGCATTGAAAATTCGGTCATGCAATGCAATAAATTATTATTAGGTGAAAACAGAGTAATGGCGGCCACTGAAATGACTTATATTTTTTAAAATTATTCTTGATTAGAAACAGTTATAGAATAGAATTAAAATCGAAGTATATACAATGTTACTACAATAGTCAATATCATTCTTACAAAGATACTTTTTTAAGATTATTAACAAGCTCTGTGTTTAGCGCCATATCTTAAGCATAAATTGAGGAGCTTTATCGAAAAAGGCGACAGGCGCTGGAAATTCGGTAAAAGTATTGTCCAAACTATTTTTTGTTTTCCACATTTCGTACTTTGTATTTTCCACCAGTTTGTACAACACTTTTACCGAATTTCGAGCGCCTGTCGCCTTTTTCGATAAAGCTCCTCAATTGTAATATTATAAATATCAGGATAAACAAAGTTTCCCATGAGGCACGACGGCTCGACTCACTGTATCTTATGCATCCGTACGCCCTTGAAAAAAAATTAATTTTGCGGATATGGTACATTCAGACGGCAAGTGCTTGATATTATCCTTCTGATTTTTTATCTAAATTTCAACCCAATTGGATAAGTGTTTCTGTCAGAGTTCTCAATTGAAACATACGAGACTAAATCTTCGGATTTTTTCCGCATGCGCGTCTTGAAATAAGGAATGCTGGAACAATGTTGCAAATGTGACTGTCAATCTACATTTGGAACATAATTTTTTGTGGAAATTCGAATTCTCAACGGCTAAGCGTTTAAATAAAAGTGTTGTATAGAGATTTATATAAATTATCAATGTTTCGAATCTTTGTCCATGCATCATTTTGAAATCGGAAGTGCAGGACATGTGCAAATGTTCTTGTACCATCCACATTTGGAATTTAGTTTATCGTAAATTACTACAAGTTGATCGGTTCGACGGGTCGCGCGGGCACACCCCCCCTCGCCCCGCACATGTGTACTTCTTTCGCGATAACGAATACATCAGATACGACCGCATGGTTCGAGCGGTCGTGCTTCGCAGCAAACCGGTTTATCCCGATATTTTTTTTGTCATTCTGTAAACAACTCTGTTTAAAGGGGTACAGAACCTTCTTGTAAACATCTGTTAACCATCATATCTAACGTTCCTCGTCTCAAGGGTTTTGGGTTTCTTGTTAAAAACGTTATAATATTATAGTCGTGTACCTGACTTAATCATAAGTGTGTTATGAAAAACGGATTGATTTATTTGCAGAGCTGCAATATTGGCGATTTCGGCGTATCTCGAAGCTTTTCAGAAGATTGCCGACGCGGCCACCAATGCTCGAGGTGAGTGAGTTAATCCTATTTTGGACTTTAAGGTAGTCGTCTGAAAATTTCCTAAGTCAAATTGAGATCTACATATAACTTGTTTTAAATGTACAAATAAATAAAAAAATGTAGCTAATCATTTTTTGAAATACTGATTTAATAATTGCACAATAATTATTCTCTTATAAGCAATTTATAACGCCTTAGAACTTTTGTTACATGGATGACGTTATACTAGTATTAATTGTAAATAGTGCCATCTGTAAATACATTTGCACGGTTGGTAGTTGAAATTAACCTTCTAACAGCACGTGGTTATTAGCAGTCACTAGCCGCAAATCTATAATCTTACTAAATAGAAGTTACAAGTGAAACATTGTATAAACGACACACTGATAGACGCTTCGTGAAAACATCGCGTGTAACACAAATAGAAAGTAGTATCAAGATAGTGTGTTTGACCCTAAAGTTGACTCTATATTTTTAATGCTTAATCGAAAGAGTTCAATCACCTGTATCTGTTGGCTCAAGACAAAATTTGTTTAGCGTCTAGATAAAGAGATATTAATTATTAAAATGGGGCAAAATTAAGGTGGTGAGGAAGAAATTGTTGTATTTAGTCAGATGTCCTTAATTTTTGAAAAATTTAGCAAGTTAACCTATACATTAAAATGTGTATTCGGATAGCTTGATATCTGAGGCGTTTGCTTTAAAAAAATTAACATCATTTACCGTATACTTATTGAGAAGTTATTGTTAAACGAAATGCATGCAGCGCCTGTCTCTCTCTTTTGCGTGTTCCTTTCCCCAACCGCAAGCGCTAAGGAAAAAATGATGATGCAGATTTGGGCGTTCAGTAAAAAATATGATTTTTTTTATCAGATTAATTATTGTCTGCTAGTATTAAATTTACATTTTTTATATATATTTCTATTTTTTAATTGAAATTTAACAAATTATATATGGCTATTAATTTGACTTCAGCCAAACTCTACCATAATACCTTAAGGGGACTCCGGACCTCTCATTATCACACGAGTAAAATGTAAAGGACAGTGGTATATAACATGTTTTTTGAGAGAGATTCTTCCCCAAAGCGGAGTTCAGCGCACATTCATTAAGGGTTACAATCATTTAAATACCAGTTTCGCAATAATTAGCCCAAAACTGAGAGAATAATTTGACCCGGAAATTTCGATGTGAATTTTAAAAATACGCAAAATTTTGGGATAGGATTACGCTTTCAGTTTTATTCCAATTGCAAGTTTCGCTTTAAGGAAGAATCTATGTCAAAGTCCTGTTTTTTTTTTAAGATTTTCACTGGAATCTTACTCGTATGGTAAAAGAAGGTCCGGAATCCCTTTAAAAATGTTTTAATTGTTTCCCGCAATATTGCACCACAATGTTTCTCCCTATCGACCACGTATAAAGAAAGCATCCGAATGAAGACAAAGACAGACGCCGCCAAAACACTACTTTCGACACGTTATTTCTCAATAATTACACAGTAAATAATGTTCTATTTTAGCCAGTAAGCGCCATAGATATGAAGCTTTGCACTGATAGCTTTTTAATATATACGCCAAGCTCATAATTTTTACGTAACTAAAGATTTTCGGACAAATTCAGTTACTTTTCTCCCGCTACCTCAATTTTGCTACTTTTAGAATACTTACTTGTAGAACACATTCTCATTTGATGTAACGGTGCAGGAGCCTGAGCTTTTTCGATTAAAATATACAAAAAATGGAGGATCAAGCTTGTGACAATTTTCTAACGATCTATCTTCAATGAATAATGGCTCCCTATATAGCTGGGAACGCTTTCTAACGTCGCCCATAAAATGTTTAAAATCTTTACATGGTGCGTGCTTATTTTTTGAAGTGTCCAGCTATTATAGTCGCTGATGTACATGAATGAGAACATCGGCCCTATCCAGCGTTGCACTATATTTCTTGCACTCTCCAGCTGAGCTAGTATTGATCTTAAAGTTCCACTCCCTCCTACGGCTAGCTAGCACTTGCTAGCCCCCTCCCCCCCTCCTTCTCATCAACCGAAACACTCTCAAAAGTATCCTCACTGGGTCAGATATAAGGTATTTTTACTTGGAAACAATGAAATCGAGTTTCGAATATGGCCTTCACAATAATAATAAACATGCTCTGTATTTGTTATTTTTATAAATGCAAAAGTCATTGCTTATTGTTAACAGATCTGCTTAATCTTTGATTGATAATGTCATTTTTCGTACTTTCGTGCGACATTCTGATTGTGAGATGCAAGGGTACCCGCAACGTTTTGGAGGGGCACAGTTTTCTGTAGAGACAATAAAAAGACTTTAAGTTGGCTCGACGATGACAATCGTAATAGTAACAGGAAATCACGGGTTAATAACGCAGTAAAAAAAAAATTGGTGAAAATTGCACTTGAATGTATAAGTAATGTTGAAAATCGGGGGAAAAACTTTTGTTACATAAAAATGTTCATTTTTCTTCTAATTGACTGATCTTGAATTTTCCAACGGAGTTTTAAAGAGGACACGTAGTACCATATTCACATATAATAGTCGTTTTTTGAATCTTGAAAAAAAAGTATAATTATATTTGAGTATATGAAAATCGATAAACATTAAACATTGAAAAATGGTAGTTGATGGGCAGAGTCAGAGTGTACATTCAATGAGTATGAAATAGTCATTTCAATAAGACATTGAAAAATGTATAAAAAAAATATTTGTACACCTCTGTAAGTATATTTTTTATCCAAACGTATGACAGTACATAGAAAATTTGAAATTAAATAAAAAATCGATGATTTAATCATGAGCATGGCAGTTGATGGACTATACACGCTCCTGTGGTCTTGCTCCGATTACGAGTCCGTTAATTTCTCCAGGTTATTTTCTTCTTCGTTAGAAGCATTGTTATTTATTTCCTTTCTTTATCCCGATTGAAACAATGCGCTCACTGGTGAGATACTTCGGAAATTATTATATTGCGTCACCATTATTGACCGTTATGCCCTTTAAAATGTTCTAAGTCTATACACGTTTTTATTTCACAAAGCATACTTAATTCGATACAGCTGGATTAAACAAAAATATTATAATAAAAGCAAAATAACTATTCGATTTATTTTATCCACTGAAATGTTTATTTCATTTTGGGTCGTAAAATATGAAAGTTATACCGTAAATTAATGTACAAGATACGGAGCTTTTGAATTACATAATTATACGTGAAATATACTATTTATTATAATTAAAAAAAATGAAATTGACTTACCTAAATGAAATACTTACACTGACAATACTCTGGGATACAAATGTACCCCAATCGGAATTAAAATAAGTACTGCTCGGCAGGCGTTCACTTGGAGACTCTCCTTCCCACCTGGTCCCACGCCCAAAAAGTGAGATTGAATGATGATTAATGTCTAAAGCCCGAAATATCGTCTGCTACAACAGAGTCGTAGTTTGAGATTTCGTTGGGGTACATTTGTAGTCTAGATTAGCGTTTTAGGGTTAAGGATCACGCGTTATCTGTAAAATAATTATCGCAAGGTTACTCAAGTATCAAGGATAATCAGAGTTTTATTATATCTAAGGAGCGACAAAGGAAATTGGAACGGCGCTAACAAGGATATGTCTTCGTCATAAGGCGGTGGAGACTCGTATGAAATCTTTTACCAGGTAAGCTCTTAATTATTAATACGCATATTTTTGTTCAAAAACTTTTTTAAACGTACTTTTCATTGATATACTCTTTCTCGTTTTTTGTCTTGTTACTAAAAAATTAAATGGCATTTGAAACTGTAACCAGCGCAATTATGGATTGCTTGGTAATGCCACTTCAAGAGAAACTAGAGGATTGGAAGAAGTCGCTTATCAATTTGGACAAAGAGCACGCTAAGGGTTAGTAGCTAAGTTACACCGACGCCGTTACTATAATTTCCATTCGATCGAGACAAATTTGTATCTCCGTTTACGTGCAATTTTTCGATAATGTCATAGAGTACAAAAAGGCAAGGGCGGAGTTAAAGAAACGTTCTACGGACACCCTACGACTGCAGAAGAAGAAAGCTCGCAAGGGTCAGGCACAGATTTACGGACAGATCCAGGGTCAGGGTCATATAACGTGTTCGAGCGATGCTGAACTCACCAGGCTTTTGGAGTCTTCGGCAGCAGTTGTCCAAGAGAAACGTCTCAGTCTGGAGGAGACCGAGAGAAAAGCAGTACGCGCTGCGCTTCTTGAGGAACGTGGAAGATTTTGCCTACTTGCACGATTTCTGAAACCAGTACTTGTTAGTAGAGAGTTCTTCAAGTCACTAGTATCATTAACCTGAGTCAAGTAGGATGGCCATGATTTAATGCTCAATGTGAATCAATGCCATTTTAATTTAAATAACATGACGGGTTCTGATGCATTGCGCTATTATACGCTGGACCTAAAAAACAAACACAGTTTTCATACTGAAATTATATTTAGGATGAAGAAATTGCGATGCTTATGGAATTGACGCATCTCCAGGAAGTTTCTGATCAATTACAAAGACACGCCGCATCACCGCATCATCTGCCACCTGCTTCGGAGCAAGTAATTGCCGACATCAAAGGATGCGACGCGGCCCAATGGTCCTTGGCTACACCACCCTCTAGCCCCTCTTTGTCCCTGGGATCACGAAAAAGTTCCATGTGTTCTATTAGCTCTCTTACAAGTAGCAGCAGTGGATCTTGCAAGAGCCATCCAAGTCCATCTGGTCATCCATGGCACAGATCTCTGTCCCAGGTAAAGAAATAGTTATTTTTATCCCTCTAGGAGCAGAATATTGTACAAGGCAGGCTATTTTATTCACATTTTTCTTTTTAAATCTCTGCATGCATCGTCATTTATCGCTATGCAATTGATACGCATTGAGCTCTGCACTGTCATTGTAGTCGCTGTACGTTAGTTTCTAGTCCTTGGCAAGGATGCTGGACGAATCTTAGCTTAGAGAACGTATGCAGTAGTCGATGTTGTACTCGTTGTAGCCGGTTGGTGTCAGGCCCTCCAGCGTCAGCAGCATGATGACTCTTCGTCATTTAACTGGCAGCAGCTCCCGTGACTCTGGGTTTACTTCTCAGGATACTCTGTACACTCAACCAATTTCTGAGCACCAGGTAAGGTAGTGGTTTTGGTGTTACCATATATTTCTGTTATATGTACAGTAATACCTCTCATAAAAATAACGAAACCCTCAACTGCGTAAAATTCATAATAACGAAATGATCAATTGCCAGTTTCTCCATACTCTGCCTGGTTTTATGTGGAACCACGCTTACTTATGTTAGTCACGGAGGAGGTCTCGGCACAAACGCAACTTGAAAAATTATGGAGTTTCGATATTGCCCGATGGCTGCTTTAAGTATTCCATTATTGAGAGGTTTTATTGTATATCCTATTATCTCTTTGACCTTTTTAGCATTGGCTTCTACTGCACGATTTCATCATTGCTGCAGGAGTATTGCCTCTTTCTAAGTGGGATTTATTTTTCTCTCAGGTATCAAATGCCTCTTCGCACAGCAATCAGAGTACGGGATGCACCATTACTAGACCCATTACTACTTCCACGTGGCCTGATCTTCAGGAGACATCGGTTCAGTTTGATAGGCAGAGTCAGAGTACTGTCAATGAACGACCTCATACAATTTCTTCTGGTAAGTGAAAATTAATCTGTTCTAGAATACTATAGTGTAGGCTGTGCTACTTTAGATCATAATGGAAAATTATCATGTGAGATAATCAGTTTAAAATAGCTGTGACAATGTGCTTCTATTTTAACGCTGATTTTAAATAACTTATTGTTAGTGATTATTGGAAGTAGGGGTTAATAGTTTAATTGGTGTTTCATTTAGATTCTTTTGATTTTAGCGTACGAGAAAGGACATCATAGACCAGCACTCAGCGTTTATACATTTCAAGCACCTGATAGAGATGTTAGTGGCTGTTGTCATAGTCAACCAGCGTCGCCCGTATCATCATCCTCATCATGTTCCTCGTCAAATCAACAATTGACCCGAATACAGTTACGTAGGAATAACGGCGGCAACAGACCACCTATTCCTAGTCGTTGTTCCAGCTTGGAACGGCCAAACGTTCCGGCCAAGACTGAGATACCTGGGAGTCTTAGGGGGAAACCGAAGCTTCCTTTGCGTGCACATTTAGCAAAAGGTACCAGTTACACTAAAGATAGCACCTTCAATTTATATTTTTATTTTATCATTTTTATATCTTATAGAGTTAGCATCACATCAACATCAGCAACCAATGTACGTGAACATGCACGAATTGGCAAGTTTGGCAGCTAGTCGAGCTCAAGAAATGCAGCTACCACTTCCCCCTCCACCGAGTAACGCACCAGGGCCAACAGCCGACAAGGTAGACAGTTTTAAAATTGTTTTAGAAAATTTTTATTTAATCTTTTTTCTATATTAAGTAAAAAATTTTCCTATTCAAGACTGATAGTACTGAAAAGGATGGCGGAAGCTTAACGTCCGAATCAAGCTTAGAGTCTAGCAGTGGTTATGGAAGTCAGACGACACTTCCACATTCTCATTCTGTACATAATCAAAATGATGCCAGCTGGAACGCAGCTCCGTCTTCCCTTTTATCGCGTAGAGGATCGATGCAGCAGGCAACAAGACCTGCGCCTCCAGTGAGGCGTACTTCAACTATAATCGGAGGCACCTACAACAATGCTCTTCCAAATCCCAATGAGGAACATAGTAGTGAAACTGCTTGCAACGAGGTTGAAAATCTTCCACCACCTCCTGCATTTTTATTGGAAGGATCTTCTCCCACAGCCAGTCCGACGCCGCAAAGGTAAATTCATTCTAATACTGAGGTCGAACGTGATTGGATAATCAGACATTTAATAGAATGAAATTTAAGTACGATCTATGACGCCTCATCCGTTCGATGCATTGCACAATGCTTTCCAACATTACGTACAAACTTATCTTCTTCGCCAAAATAAGTGCTGCAGCATTGCATCTATCAAATAGAACTGCCCTTTCCCTCAAATCTTCTCTTTCTTACTATACTTCTTATATACTTAATACAATCTATCGATGAATAAATTTGAGGACTAAGGGACTCTTCTCTTATGCATTGAAAGTCGTAGTGAGAATATATTTTTAAATATATTTCACTAGTAGAAGGACTATATATTTAATAAAGCTATAATTAGAGATGGTGAATTTAATAAAATATGATTATTATATTTGAACAATTTTATGCTTAAAATTTGTTGAACATTACAGTGTTGCGAAATAGCTTATAACCTGATTTGTATTCATTCGGCTCAATTAGAGAATTAAGTCATCGCTTAAGAGATCTATTTATACAGGGTAATGAAAAAAACGATCTTGTCTACCATATGGTTTGCAATATACAATCGCTTGAATGGATATACAGGGTGTTCAAAAATTGGCGTTCTCGGAGAGCGTTCCGGTTTTTGGGAGAAATTAGAGATACTGGAAATGATTTTCCGTTTATTCAAATATGCTCAGTTTTTAATTATTCAAAGATAACCAATTAAAGCGCGGCGGCGATGGAAATAATAGGTACCTACGAGTTCTGAGTTTTCTTCCCTTGCTTTTATTTCGCTTGCACTGTGGAAGAAAACTCAGAGCTTGCATGTGCCTACTATTTCCGTTTGCTGCCTCACTTTAATTGATTATCACTAATCGGCTTTGATTTAAAAATTAAGACCGTTTCAATGAAACAAAAGTCATTTCCATTGTCTGTGATGCCTCCGGAACAACATCATGCTCTCCGAGTGCGCGAATTTTCGAACATCCTGTATAGTACTGTCTTTTTTTCAATAGTTATCCATTTACGAAAATACATTTATTAGATGTGGTACGCAAATTATACGTACTGTATATAATTATAGAATATGATATAAATGAGGTGTAATTTATTTTTGGAAGGCACTTTTACTCAGCAGTGTACATAAACGTATTTCCGGTTTCTATTGTTACACATAATGTCATTGACTTCAAAGTACTTTTAAGTGTTAACTGCATACGAAGGACTTCCGAGTTATATTTTTCATAGGTGACAGTATGATTGTTCTGAGAGTAACTCTTAACCATTGTATTATTTAAGAGTAGTGAGTGTTTGAAATTGATCTAGGATGAAGAGAGACAGGCAGGAAATTAGGGATGATTTTGAATGTGTGAAAAAAATCGTGGGTCACACATTTGAGAATAATGTCTCAGTCATTTCCTTTCTCCACTATGTGTTTTGATATCCTGTTTATGTATATAATTTATGAAAATTTCATAATTACACGATCGCTGTATATTAATAAGCTACCACAGGAAACTGAAACGAGGAATGTTGAATTTTTTTCAGGTCAATATCCGTATCGGAAACCGTGCGAACCTTAACGGAATTACGTCACACACCGGCGAGTCCGTCTCTTCTACGTAAATGTACAAGTTCCCAGCAATATGGAAATCAAACCAGTACTACCACCCAACACAATACAGTTCTGCAGATAACCCGTTGCACCGTTGAACGCTCTAGTTCATCATCAACACGATCGAATTCTCAGGATCGCGGATCTTCTGGTGGTTCTGCCGGGTGTGGTATAAATCAAGGACAAGGTCCGGGTGGTGTTGGCCAAAGTTTCATGGCTGTTCTGAGTGCCAAGTTAATAAGCAGCTCGTCGACCTCTACCACTGCCAATAATCCTGCTGGAAATAGCCCGAAGTGCTCTAGAAAATATTCTGCCGAACAACAACAGCAACAACAACAATCCAACAGGAATTCAAAAACGTCCACTGGATTTTTAGAAACATTGAATGCTAAACTTGCTCATCAACAGCAACAACAACAGCAAAGTAGCAATAATGCAAGTAGATCTGCCAGTATAAGACGTATCATGGGGAACAGAGTCCCTATAGTAGATCCACTTCAAGTCAGAGATTCTTTAATGGACCAGATACGTCGTGGAACATCTCTTCGTAAAACAACCGAACCCATCAATGATCGTTCCGCGCCTAAGATTTACTGAGCTTCGACGACAAAAGCTACCATATTGAGAGCTTGCAAGTTCCTGGATTATTTACAATGCCTCGTGCCAGGTTTAAAAAATCCTCATAGAATATGGATAATCATCCTATGCCCAGATATGCTGATGAATGTGAATTAACAGCATCGACTGACAATGAAAACACGTCTCACAATTGGCTTCAACGAGAGGGACGCTAAAAATAAATCATACAAACCACAACGCATATATTTCCAGCCATTTTTTTTATTGTCTCTCAAAAGTATTAGGGGTGTCGCGACAAAGTAAAAATTTCGAAATTATAAGGAGTTATTGTCTCGCGTAATACTGGCTTCTTGCCATTCGCATTCGTTTGTAAAGCGCACAAAACGGATTATTGATCTTTTTTCGGGCGTATTCATCCACCTCTTTACGCACTATTATCTACACGAAGAGCAATACGTAGAGGGTGATTTAAAGAGTCTAGGAATGGACGATAACATTGTTCGTATGATAACAGAGATAAAGTGTTTAGCGTTAACTTTTTTTAAATCGTTGGTAAGAGTATTATAAAGCGTCGCGCGTGTTCGAAGTTTTTCTTCTCTATTTTCTTTGTGTTTCTAAGATAAATAGTAAAAATATAATGGCGTAGCGTCGGTCACATTAAGATTGTGGGAGCTAAGCTATGCTTCTTGCCATTCAGAGGAGTATCAATTTTAATTTTTGACTTTTTCTTTTCTATTTTATTAATATTTCACGAGTTCTTTCCATCCCACTCTTGGGTCAATATTGATAACAAATGATGAATCATAGAACACTTATGCGCCAATAATACCAATTCTGCTTTTTTCTCTGGAAATAGAAGTCATTGAGATTCATGTCTTGTACCCGATTACTTCCATAACGATATGATTCTATAATAATTTTTTATAAGTCTCGGCCTGCAAATTCTAAAGTATTTATTTGTCTCAAGATAAAACACATTATAGCCGGGACTTATGCACACGACGAACAAAATGTAATAACGAGGATTAGTGCCACTTTGCACCTTGCGTACCTACGTTCCTTTCGTTCACGGGTGTCCAGGAGCCACAGTTAAGATCTTGCAAAGTATACTGGTGTATAGCCAATACAGCAAGTAATGTCATAATATTTTTTATTTAATATATACTAGCAATTTAATAATATTGAGTGAGGCGAGAGATAGACATGCTCGAACTTTGCGAGAATGATTCCAGATATTAACGATCCACGTGTCTATCGTTGCTGTCGTTAATTTGAGGACATGCAACTAAATATACAGCAGAAACGTATACACAATTGTAATTTACAACAGATAAAACTCAACTTCAACAATCGATAGACATTCGATCAAATATTACAATAGCTACTTGTAATAGTCCTAACACAACTGTAATAAAACAATATTTAATGTAGTTACTGTCTAAAGATGATTGTTAATTTGTAATAATTATTGCAGTAGCAGTGGAAAAATTTGAAGATAATAAATAACGATACGATATATTAATTCTATTTATCAAAAACATTAAAGTATTTTTTTTTTCATAGATTAATGGGAGTTTAATAAATACCTAAAGTGTGTGTATCACGAAAAACTCCATATTTTTTTATTTACAACTCATGTGCGATTCGTACAAAAAAAATATAATCAATAGAAATCTTTAGTACGGTGAGAGTGTTATAACAATATTTGTCATTAAGGGGGTTGATGCGTTTTCATGATTATATAATTATTTATTAAAAAGGACAAACGCTATCATCATTATTTGCATATTGAACGGCCGTTTTGACATAAATGCATGTCATAAACTCGAGCAACAGTGACTAATTTTGAAAATAGATATATAAAATATTCACTTGTCTCTTTTTTTAACGAAATATGTTACTAATTTTTTGACCTCCGCTTGCCCGTTGCAAAATGGTTTTGCCGTTAGAGTTCAGTGTTCCCTTACGTACTTCTTTCTTAGCTACGTTGCTGTCATTTTTAATTCTCGAGTATCCGTCTGCCTAAAGGCAGGCACAGAAGTAGAGTTATTAAAAGTATGTCTACAAACTAAACGAGCCGCCATTATTTCTGGCGGTGGGCCTTGTGTATTTGGTAATGCATAAATTGATATTAATTTATCAATTCGTTGTTCAGCATGATTTTTGAGGGTTGCTAGTTTGCCATTTTCGGAGCTTATCAAAAGACCAAAGCTACCAGCTGAAAATTATCATAAATTACAGTTAAAAATAATTCAGGCGTTCTACTTAACTAATATTAATGCGTACTCACGCTTATCTAATGGCGGACAGGAGCAATCTGGATCCACGTTTAACTCTATGGTAGAACGTAAACGTTTTGGATGAGAAGGTGCCATTAAGTCTAATAATAGCCGAGCTTTACGCCATCTTCTTATGGCCACTTTTACGACACTCTTTGCGTTGCAGTATATATTTTGAATATCTGCTGGTATCGTGTCAGCACATATTGGGCAGGAAGGTTTGCGTTCTGGAACGGCTGAATATTTTTAGAGAAATATTTTTCTGTGATGAAACACTTTCTTCAGAAAGATTTTTAAAACTAGGTTAATTATTTAAAAATACATACGTGTTGTATATAGATTCCTGTCAAATATAAAGTGCTCTGGTTCTACTACCATATCTTCATCGGGGTTTTCAGATTCCTAATTAGAAAGATTACATATGTATATGTATGAGAATTTGCCAATTTGCCAGAATTTCTTAAAATTGATTAAATATTACCTTTGGACTTGGTGAATAATCTATAATTTTTTTGGAATTTTCTGAGGGTAATAATATGTCTTCATTTATTAAAACTTCTGATTTGCTATTTTGCTCTTTAATAAAATCATCTGAAGGTTTTACGAATACTCCTGAGGGCCCTTCTATTCCTTCGGGCATTTCTAGATCGTGATCCACTTCAACAAAAAGTGGGTTCAGTCTAATATTTGTCTCGTCTGGTACTTCACCACTTCCAGATTCGTGTAATACTAGAGGTAATATTGTATGTTGTATTAATGGTATTCATAAAATAATTGCTTGAGAACTTACTTTCAGGTGCTTCAGTCTTAATAGAATTTCTATTGGAATGGCGAGATATTTCGCTGTTTTCTAAACCATCAGGATGGATAAAAATATTCGAATTCTTTATAAAAGGCACATTCATCACTTTCGGTTCCAGTCCACTTGATAAAACATCCTCTACAATATCCAGAACCTTGTCATCTGGTTCAACTGATTGATTTGTCGGTACAACTATTATTTCAGGTTTTTTTGTACTTGATATGCCAAGTTTATGCTTTAAACCTGCACTATCTTTTTCGACAGTTTTTGGTATTCTTTCTGTTGTTTTTGAATCTTCTGAAGCAAATATATTGGCCTCCAGATTAGAGTGATTAGATTTTGGTTCCACAGGCATCGGGTTTGGTATTGGCTGTATATCATCTTCACCGGCGCTACTGCAGGCTTGAGAAAAACTGTAACTCTAAAATAAAATAGCAATTATTGAAATTATCCAAATAAAATATTTTT
>JARQSV010000668.1:18371-30498 GCA_030142285.1 Calameuta idolon | reverse complement strand
GTTCCGTGTGTCCTCACGGAACAACAATTATACCCGTTCTGGTTACTTAAATATTCCTGATGATCGGTCTCGACTTGTATTCTACTCCAAATTGTAATTCCCTATGTCCAGGTACCCCTAATTTCATAATAGTTGCGTTATTTTCTTCTACATTTGAAAAGCAAGCGCACCATACGCATGTCCAAAAGTCTTCTTTAAAATGTCTTAAAGATAACTTCTATGCCATTAGATGCCTTAAAGACGACTTTTGGGCATTGTGTGTTGTCTGAACATTGAGTTATAATTTTTTAAACATCCCAGGCGCCGACACCCGGGTTAACCGGCAATACATACATATATAGGTTCAAATAAATTTTTGGGATCACTGATTCTGGGGACCATCAAGAGTTACTACGTTATATGTGGAATTAAATTCTTTTTCATAATGATTCAATTTCAAAGGATATTACAAAATTTCTCTTCCACAAAATGTAAAACATAATCAATGCTATATTGGAGGTACAAGAATCTTCTTATTTCATTTGTTGTCATATGCTGTTTCATATGTATGACGAAATACCATTGCACTATTCCTAATGTTGCTCGTGATATCAGTTCCAAGCTAGAAGTGAAGAAATCTTGAAAGTCATCGGTGTTTTGCGCCATAAACAAATTGGTAAAAATTTCAGTTGACCCAAGTGGCACGTATTTAAAAAGTTGGCTTAAGGACGTTCTACCTACAGATTAGCCACCTAAGATATTGAAATAATTTATTAAATAAAATAATTATAATTTACATTATTAGATATTCTGTAAAATGAAACTGCGGTTTTCGACGAATTTTCAAGTGATTGTGAACAATAAGTTCATAGAATTTAGTCACATGTTACGAATAATTTTATTCGGATCATAATTTGATTCAAATCGGCGCGTCTAGTAAAAAGTGTGTATTCTGTTACTCATTATATAAAGTCATCCAGAGAGAAAAAAGGAAAAAAAGAAAGAGATCTCCGCAACATGATGCGATAAAAATTCATGAGCATCTAGAATAATATTTTCAATTTTGGAACACGAACTGTATTTGCGCGATTGCTGCTACGCATGCTGTAACGTTGCCAACTTTCACAAAGTTATAAACACTAGAGAAACTAAGTTCTCGACCCTTATCTCATTTTCCTCGAAAAATAATAGTTTTATAATAAAAATGCATAGAACATAAAAGATGTAATCTTTTACAAGCTACAATTTTTACTTAAATCAATATTTAACGAAAAAATATTAAAAAAGTATTTTTTTCTTAAAAAATGGGCATTTTTTAAAATTAATTTTGTGGATATTTCGACTATTATATTCGTCATCAGTACGTCAAAATACGTCATAATACAAAAAAGCATACGTTTCGGAGGTATGCGCTTTTCGGAACTACACCCCATAATTGTATGTGTTAAAACTGACTGAAGATGAATAGTCTTAAAAAATGTAGATGCATACCTGATTATCACTGGTATATAACACGAACATAACAATTAGAAAATATGACGTAACATGTACTATAACATGATGCTAACGTGTAAGACACAAGTCAGTTATTAATTCCTACTCAAAGCAATATTATTGTAATATAATAAATATGTAACAAATTATTGTATCGACATATTAATAAGATGTAACTGTTGTATAATATTTGTATTCGCTTTTTGCAAAGTAATTATATTATAAGCTAGCTGATACACCCACTTAGAGTTTCATCCAAAGGAATCTAAAGGAATTGATAAATCATAGGCATTTCTACTTGTAAGAAATATTTGGGATTGGTCAATTCTTTTAGATCAGTATTAATAAAACCAGCTTAAGACCGTCGTGCGAACGTAGTCAGCGACGTAATGTGACGACAATCGTATTTGTTGAGGAATTTAACTCATTTTCTGAGATACAAGTAATTTCAGATCTTAAGTAATTTTAAATTCAAAATGTTCAAAAAGCTTAGTGTAGCCGGTACATTTAAACAAATACACTTTTAATAAAGTGTATTTGTCTAAATGTATTTTTCTGATATATGTATTTGAAAGATACACTGCAGTTGCGAGTTGGTTGTTTAACGCCTGGCCACCTAGCGGGCATACCTTCAAGGGCACAATTCACATTTCGTTAAATGTAGAAGGAATTAAATTAAATTAGGTTGCAGTTAACAGCTTTTGTTATGTTTAAGTCTCATACCCGTTACAGTTACAAGTAGATTTTTATAAAGCAAGCACAATGTATCTAATATATATGTATATCAGCAACATTAAATACCCAAATAACACACGATGTCCTTAGAATATCCCAATTGTATCCCGAAAGTCCCAAAACTGTCCTGACAACCTTAGGATAATCTTGGAATGTCTATACTATTTAAATACAAAGCAAATATAGCATTCGCTAACCGCAATCGATATCTGTGCAATATTTATCAACACGTTTCTTTTTAGTAGATAGATAAATATTAAAGTAATTTGATTTTTGTCATCCTTTTGCTGTTTGCATTAAACAAGAGCGGAAGAGGGTCAGAATGTAAAGCAGGTACATACAATAAAGATGATACAATTATTATCATCATATGAATTTAGACACGATCATGAATTTAATATGAACTCAAATTGAATTCATTACGTGACGATGCACGATCGGCTATTTGGAGGAAAGCCATTCTTTTCAAAATTTTATGATGGAATATTATAACCCCAATCATCGGCATTTTTTGCATTACTTTGTTCTTAATCTGTATAAACTTTTGTATTGCTTCGTATTGTCACTTCTTTTTGAGGCCCGGTTGAAGAGTGCTAATACATATTATTCCATAAGTAACCTAAAAATTGAGAATTGGTATAATAGCGATTGCAAAAATACATTTATATCGATAGAAATAAGTGTAATTACTTGGAATTTTTGTCTCGCCTATGTATCTTAATTTGGTGAAGAATAATGGTGACTATCAACGTTAACAAGCTGGCCAATAAAGCAATCATAAGTGCCATAAGAAGAGTGTCAATTGGCAGCCAAGGATTCTCCTCTTCAGCCTCTTCAAGAGACTCCATTGTAATTGGATAACTGGAATACCAAAGAGAAATCAAGATGAAGCCTATAAGACGATGATTTCCTATATAACTAATCTAACGTAAACGGATCAAGACTCACGTAGTCTCTGGCTCCTGTTCTCCAAGCTTCCCAAAGACAGAATCTATCGATCTTTGTAAATCTGTTCCAAGTTGCTTGAACGCAGTTTTCCCAAGCCAATCAGCCAAGTCATTGCGATTTAACTGACGGAGACGACGCTCCAAGTCTTCGTGAGTTTTACCCTTTCCTTCCTGGGGCGAACTGTTCCAGTGTAATAATTGCCTGATACACGGTATTTCTTCATCGACTTTCCGTTCTAAACATTTATCGATAACATCTTTCATCACTGAATTATTGAAACGACATCTTTATCGTGTGAATATATGGGAATTGTATGACTCACCAGCTGCTTCCATGCTTTGTGGTAATTCGTAGGTTTTGTAATGCAGCGCAGCTACTAAACGTCGACATTCATTAGGATCAAGATGAGCAGCTACATATTCCAATTCTGGTAAATTAATATCAATAGTGCATAAAATAAGATGGAATTTATTTTGTGATACAAAAAGAAAAATCATAATATCAATTAAGATTTTCATTTCAGAATGAACAAAATACTTTCTGACGAATAATTAAATCGACCATTAAATACAAGAAACATTAAACAAAGAAATGTGATGTATTGCAATACGATCCACATAAATCATATGTATGTCCAATGAGATAGTTTCGCTGACTTTATCCACTCTTTTCCTATGGTGGTTCTTTTGCAGGACATTCTGAAATGACAGTTTATCATGACATAATATAAAAAATAATTGTATAAGCATAAATTAATCATATCCATTGCCAATTGCCATTTTGACCATTTCACCCTACACGATTGGATCCATAAATTATTAGTTCAATTATCAAAATATTCGGTAACCCCTTCTCTTCGAGGTATGTACGAAATCGGGAAACTTCAGGGAAAGGTTTGAGATAATGGTTATGTATGCATAAGTACATCTAATCGCTAATTACATTTATTATTTATTGAAAGCGCAGCTATCGCGAATACCTTAAAACTCTTGATTTTAAACATCATTTATTTTTTATCGAGTACCGGTAATCTCACCTGCTTTTTTCGTACACGTGCCTCTTATTACTGTATATTCAACACTTATCAAATTTAGATATATATCCAATACTTATTCTCAAGAAAGGACTGCCTTAAGAGATTTGTACTCTTTGAATTCATATAAAAAGTAATTATAATGATGCTACCATATTCGCTACAATAAAGCTATATCATTAAATTTGACGACTCCAGAAATAGTAAAATCATTATTATAATATACGATTGTTAAGAAACTGAAGAATCAGGATTTTCATCACTTTGGTCATTAAATTACGTGGTTTGGCCATACCATGTACCTCTCATAGGACCGCATATAAGATTAACAAATTAACAGCAGCTATTTTGAATGAGTTAACTATACTAATATTTTAACATCACTTTCAGAATTTTTTTATTTTTGATCTTAAAAATTAGTTAAACCAGTAACAACGTACATATTTTTCATTCTCTCTTGGCGATATTTTTTCTGAAGAAGAAATGGTTTTAAAAAAGAATCATTCATTAATATAAAATTGTGTGATGAATAGATTAACGTTTACCAGTGGAATCGAAGATGAAAAACTACAATTGAATGTTTCGGATGTAGCCATCGCGAATACATAAAAAGAAAATTATTAGTTATATAATTCTATGGGGTATTTCATTTAAACCATTAAAATATATATCTGCTCATTTTCTTAAGCAATATCTTAATCAGGTCTAATGCATAAGCAATTATTATATTAATTATAATACTAACTTTATTTCTTACACTTTTTGTTAATGGTATTCACTTTTTTCCAACAACCATAACGCTGTAAGAGATTACTACAAATTTCTCTCTGTACCATGAGTAGAACAACACAATTAGTATCTCCAATGTCGCCATTAGAACCAAGGATATACAAGAAATGCACATATTCTTCATAGACATCTTCATAAAATTAAATATATAATTTATATTTAAAAGTGGCAAAAAAGAAAAATACGAAATTAAATCATATTACGCAGAAAGATAAAAGGTTGTCTCGAATATATTTTTATTGTACATATACATTAATGAAAATATATACATGGTAGACTGCAGCTTGTTGAAGCAGCGTAGTGTTGATGGAATCGTTTCGATATTCACGCGCGATTGGCTAGCTTATTATTATAACGTCCATAACAATTTTGTAAAGGCTTCTAGGCCGACATTGTTAATCCTGCTTATAATTAGTAAATAAAAGTCCTTCAGAAAAATAAAATAAAAACTTTGTCCATATCTCTTTAGCTTTTTGAAAATTGTAAAAAAAAAGACATTAAATCATTAACACGCGAATACCGAAAGCGATTCGCTTAACGTCTGTATCTTTCACTATTCTACTGCACAGCCAAACACTTGCTCGATCACTCGGTTTCAACGTTTCTCATTTATTGTAATACGATTTAATATCAATAGTAATTACCCATGGCAGTAATTACGATACAAAAAATCATAGTCATAGAAGATACCGAATCCATCATTCAGTGACACAGTTTTCATAGGTAATACTGCATTCGTCAAATAAGGCTTTTGCCTTTGTTCCGTAAGAACTCATTAAAAAGAAAATAATAACTGAGTCCCTTTACAATTCACATAGAGTAATTCAATGATACTGGATTCAATTAAAATGCCGTATCGGTTCTAATCCAGCGGGGACGATATCTCGAATAATCACACGAAAAAATTTTTATCGCTTGGCAATTTTGACATTTCTTTGATGTATCACGATATTATTTACTAGACTATAAAAAACAGTCAGCTGAGAAAAACGAAAAAGAAAAAGACAACGTGATGCTATACAGCTCGGTCTAATTGTAAGTAAAGAGTATCTAAGAATTTGTGAAAGGTTAGTAACCCTTACGAGTGGGTCCTCTGCGATTATGTTCCATTTTTTGTGGTATGTTTATGCTTCTTTTATATCATAGACGTAACGAACATCGCTTAAAATTATTTGACTTCGAAACGATACGTTACAATGATCATGTTATTTCTATTGGGATGACATGCAGCGTATAAAACATATCTTATTTATATGTATAGTGTCGTAATTCTAGTCTCGTTCGTCCGTTTCTCTCCATACCGAGTAGTTAATATTAAGAAAAGAAAGCAATTTTAAAGAATATGACGTAATTATGCTACTGCAATCTACATATATCTATATACCTAACACTCAGATGGAAATTGAGAGATGAAAAGTGATTACAAAATTTTATCCAAAGAAGACTGAATCCTCTTAATCTTAGCTACTCGGTGTTATCTGTTACGGCCTAGTATTAGATATACGGCGCTACGTTACATTCTTAACTCTATCAAGAATTAGCAATCGATATCGGTCTGCAAAGATGGCGTGCGTGACGTCATCGCATTTGTACGTACACGAGTTTATCGAATCAAAGGCAGAAAGTGGAACGAAGATGTGTCATCGTCGAGTATTGCACTCGATTTACATGCCGATGACATGCGATCTTATTAAATATCACTCGTATCCACATATGTCAATGATGATTTTTTAAAATAATAAATTACGTGGAAGCACAAAAGAAACGCAGTCTCTTTCCAACAGTGAGAGTTACAATCCTTTACTTTCGCATGGACACCTGTTTCTCGTAGATTTGATAATATCGAATATCCTTTTAAAGGATTTTGGAAAAAAATGGCGGGGTCAGCTTCAAGGTATGTCCACGAAATTACTGCCACCTTCTTTAGATATCCTATGTCTTAAAAAGTAAAAATGCCGGATGCTCCCTCGCCAATCAGTAGGGCCAAACACATTAACGCTTTGATTCGTTTGTCAGTCTGTACTCTCCTAGTCCGGAATCACGTCGAATGTGTTTCTGTGTAATGTGCGTATATCGAATATACGTCTGGTGTATCCGGACAGCCGAGGAGATGCGGTACGTTATGGGATTCAAAATACAGGCAAAGAGAACATAGATATTAATAGTCCTCGTGGCCATTTGTAAAAATGCATCTTAAATTATCACTAATAGGCGCCATGATAAGTATATCTGGATATGATGGAACATTGTCTGACATCTGATGGGATGTAAGAATAATTTTGTGCATTAAATTTGCACAAAAGGTTTTACCTGAAAAGTTCAAATATCCAGAATACCTCTAAAGTATGGCGGAAACAGTGATAACATACTATTGATAATGGAGCACAAGTAAAAATAATAATAACGACAATAGTATTAATAGCGATAGTAAGTAGTAATAGTAGTAATAATAGTAGTGGTAGTAGTGTAATAGTAGTAACAGTGGTGGTGGTGGTGGTGGTACTGGTTGTCTGGTAGTATGTTGGTAATCGTGTTGTTGTGTTGTTATTGGTACGTACTGTCCATGTTGCTTTATGAAATGTCAAATGGACTTAAGGATTGGCCATGAAACCCAAGAGCGATGATAAAATTGCTCCCACTCAATGATTAAGAGTCAATGGCAGAACGCCAAAGTTTACTATCTGGTAACCAGAAAAAGAAATGCTACAATTTATTGTAGACTTGTTTCACTACCTTGACCATCTTACGAATGGCTCCGGATAGTGGCATTCGGACGATTCACCTCAGGGTGTATAGGGTGCGAAATCACAGAATAACGCAGCAACGGCAATATCGTTGTCGCGACGCCCCGGCACTTGGCGGTGGTGTCACCGGTGCGAAGTACGCATGTACCTTTATATTTGGTAAATGCGTCTGAAACATAAACAGGAATAATATACAATAAACATAAAATAATCTGGCCAATTGTAAAAGAAACAAAGTAAGTTGGACGAAGCTGTGGTAAGCTCATGGACAGGGTGTGTACTTTTATCTTGTGATTTACTACGAGTTTTGTTCATCTATTGTGAAGATGTGCCAGGGTGATAACGTAGAAAGTAGAAAAAAAAAGATACTTTACTCTGAGTCTACGTATGCCAGCACGGGTGATCAATTGGCAGTCGTATAGTTCTATGCGCTGAAGATTGTGACAAGCCTGTAGAAGATGATCGAGACTAGCGTCGGTAATCAGCGGACAGTTGTCCAGCTCCAGTACGGCGAGATGTTCTGCTGCACAAGGTGAGAGGGCTAGTTGCCGAATTCCCTCATCCGTTATCAGCTCGCAATGTGACAAACTCTATAATGAAATACCATGGATTAATATAGTAAAAGTTCTTATATCATTATGAAAAAGAATCATTTCTTACTAGCTTCTCAAGCCTAGGACAACCCATAGCTAAGTGTATAAGTGTAGCATCTGTAATCAAGACACATTCCTCCAGGTCCATCTTCTCTAGGAGTCTACAATTCTGTAATTAATACGTCAAGAATTTTGTTACAAACATTTTCATATACTCAGTAACTCTTGATGAACTTACTCTAGCTAGAGCCTGGAAGCCAGCATCAGTGAAATGGGTACAGGCCACACACTCGAGGATACCGAGAAGCGGACAGTGTTGCGCCAATGTGACCAACGATGCATCCGTCAAGTTGGGACAATTTGAGAGGCAGACGTAGTGAAGTCGCGGACACCGTTCACTAAGTTCCCTGACGGCATCATCTGTGATATTCTGAAAGAAGTAGCACGGTCTGGTCTCATCCGTGCTACGGAGCACGGTGAAACTAGTTTCTAATTAAATTAAGACTAGTACCCTGCATTCGTGAAGGTTGATTGCTTCCAGATTGGGACAGTAACGAGCCAGACACTTGACAGCTCTGTCAGTGAGTTGCCGGCAACCTTTACTCAGAAAACTGCGGAGCTCAGGACACCCTCTGGCCAAAGCCTCAACGCCGTTGTCGGTGAGGAGCTCACACCAGGATAGATTGATATGAGTCAGGAGTGGACATCCGTCCGAAAGATCTTTCAAGGATAGGTCAGTCACTTCGGGACACGAATCCAGGTTCAGTCGTTGGAGCTTCGGACAGTGACTACTTAGCGCTGCACATGTTCCATCAGAGATCTTTTTACATTGACTTAAGTTTAATTCCTCGATATTAGGACACAGTTGGGCCAACGTGCGCATAGAATTGTTGCCAATACTCTGGCAGCCTCTTAGAGATAGTTGCCTCAGGAATCCACCGCAGCGCCTTGAGATATTTTCTATAACTGGTCCCTACAGTGGAGTATTCTTATAAATATTAATGTATTACAAAAAAATTCTACTTTATTAGTGTATTGATAAATGTACTTGTTACCTCGACGTCGCGTTGGAAATCGAAGAGGTCGATCCTCTGCCAATTGGACCCATCTAAAGCTAAGACGTTCCAAGCTTTGCTTACTTGAGCACAGCGACATAGTGATACCACATCCAAATAAGAGAGGATTCTGTGAAATATTGCAGGATATTTTAACTAACTGGCTCATGTTTTAGTTCTATTCATTGTACTAATTAGATCCTTATCTTACCTAAGTAATAATTCCTTTGGCAGTTTTTTGTTTATCTGTGCCTCATCATCATGAAACACCCATGTCAGCTGAAATGAAAGTAAATAACATTAATTAGAAACTATACAAATTTATTTTGTCAAACTTTGTCCTATCTGACAGACATAACCAAGATTATGTAAAGAAACGTTTAAATGGATAAGACAGTTAATCAAAGTGATTTAGAAAGCAGTGAAATGAAAGCAGCATTAAAGTGTATTAAAGGAGCGATGGGCACCAACCTGCATGTAGGATTGCTTCATGGTGGTGACAGGATTGTTGTGAGAGTGTGATTGCGATGTGTAGTAACCCGCTTGATGATGGCGGTGATGATGATAATGATGGTGGTGAGAATGATGATGCGAGGGATGTTGTTGCCTCCACCAGTGACCACCGGTTGAAGCCTCGTCGGCTTGCTGAGTTCCTTGACAGACTTGGCCCCCTGTGCCCACTCCTACTCGACTTACTTTTTTCTAAAACATATCCCAATGTTTTATCGCTCACTAATTTCCAAAAAATTCTTTCAGCAGGACCTGAACACTTAAAGTAT
The DNA here is from genome assembly GCA_030142285.1 of Calameuta idolon. Classification (NCBI taxonomy): domain Eukaryota; kingdom Metazoa; phylum Arthropoda; class Insecta; order Hymenoptera; family Cephidae; genus Calameuta; species Calameuta idolon. Next base: position 20,349 of record JARQSV010000668.1, on the reverse strand, counting down.
ATTGTTGTACCTTAGCTATACTTTCACAGCTCCCAGCAATAATTTTGATATCATAAATAGACTCGAATCCCTCTTAACTCTTCTTCATTTCATTACACAGTACATCCAAAACCCTTTCTAAGCAACTATGAGAAATTAAAACTCTCCCATAACGTTTTCCTTGTATTTTATTTAACCCTTTATAGTCCATTCTTACGTTTTTATATGTACCCTGAAAGTGTTGAACGTTAAGCAAGGATCTAACATTTTATCTTTAAATGGTAAAAACAATTCAATATTCCTCATAAACTCAGAAACCCACTTTAAATACTATGCTAAAGCACGTCTAGTTATTTAAACTTTCCACGCAAAATGTGCGACGCATCTTATGGGCCAATAGACGCAAAATTAATTTACGCGCGCGTAAACGTGACATGCAGTATCTCTGTCGCTGTCTCACTTTGCTGCTCTCATTCACACTCTCTCTCTCTTTCTCTCGCGCGCTCTCTATCCACATCTTTCTCATCAACCCCTAATTTTCAAATAACTCACTAACCTTTTACGCTCACCCTCGTCTTAACCATAAGATTTATACGAATTCATCAGGATTCCAAAAATACTCTTCTATCTATACACTACAATATAATTGCACTAGTTACTTTAGGAACGTATCAATGATATATGCACTGATAAATAGACATATATAACATCAATCAAAGAATAAATGGAAATCCAATATTTATGGTAACACGTTATGAATACAAAATATATAACCATGAACCATACATTTTGTAGTATATTATTGACGAAGGGAACAAAGAAAATGGCTGTACGAAGGGGGAAATGTCTGGGTCCATAGAATTTAAAGCGATGCAGAAGCCAAGGAACTCATAAGCGAGGACGAAGAAGAACAAAGGATAGTCTGCTCAATGGTTAATGGGAAAATGGAAGGAGGTTGAAAAGTGAAAAAAGCTATGAAAAAATAAACTCTGCAACATGCTCCAAATAACGTCGATTATAAACTATTGCGCTTTTCATCTATAAACAGCAAGGATTTAACCGCCGTGCGTACTTACACAGAGGAAACGAATCAGCTGTTCGCCTCGCAATGACAACATTGAACATACGACCCTCTGTGTTTCGTGCTAATTACGTGTAATCACATTAAATGCAATAGAGGCGGTGCATGACCTACCTCGAGCCTGGTGCGCCCGGAGTGTATCATCCTTTTGCGTCGCGTTATTTTGTACAACTTTCGGGAATACCCGCACAATATTATAAAATTCTTTAACGGAGCAAGTCGCTACGATTCGCACGAGAAATGGCCGAATCTACTGAGTGTATACATTGGAGAGCAGGACGACTGGATTCTTTTAGAGCCAGACTCGGCACTCTGATTGGTTGGAATCACTTGACTTGGTGACAGTACCGCCAATCAGCGTTCGCATGTTTATTGTTTACACCATTTCCATCCGGGCTTTACTGTTAGGAAATCCCATTGGTCAAATCTACTAGATAACACGTTCTTTGTCTCTTTCCCTCTTGAAAACCCCCATCGTTCCTTCTGTTATTTTCTATCTTTCTTTAAGTAGTTGACTACTCGGTCAATTTGAAATACGTAGTACGCGATACCACACAATCATTATTGACTGATTTACCGACATAACAACAGAGTCAGATGGCGTTATTATCAACAACAGTTAAATATCTCGTCTTGCGTATCCTACACATAGGTATAGTCTCCAAAAACACATAAGGTCCGTTCGTGCAAGTGTTTTTACGTGCTCCGAAGTACCGTAGGTGTGTTCGAAAATGAACCGAGAGCGTTCAGAGCATGCTGTGTTTCGATCAAATCCATGCAATAAACAGAGAAGCAACGATGCACTCTACGCTTTCGCTTCATTTTCGAACACACCTATAATGATCCGGAACACGTAAAAACGCTTGCATGAACGGACCTAATATTGAATATGGTTATGCGCGCGAAATGTCAAGATAG
>JARQSV010000668.1:6129-18271 GCA_030142285.1 Calameuta idolon | reverse complement strand
TCAAAGTGTAACATTATGGAAGATTGAATTTTCCAACGCTATGCTTTATGAGAGATTTATTCATGTAAGACTGACTGATGGCGAAAGTATAAAACTGCTGTATGTACCAGGAAGAAAGATTCTTTTAATCAAAGCGACCTGTTATGGTACTTTCCATGGTGGTGCAAATGTGATATTTGGAGTACCGAAATGATTTGTATTTTTTGTGATAAATTAACCTTGGAACGGGACGCAATTTTTCAGGTACACAAACAGGATTCTAAGGTCCAACGGACCCCATGCAGTCCTTTTCTCACTGTTTGCACTGTAGTTATCAAATTTGAAAAAATCCGAGATATTTAGCAACTTTTAAATATAAGTAAGACGTTCACACTAATTAAGAATAATTCTGAACATTTAAACGAATTCAATACTAATTAGAAAATTTAAGCGCACTCCGGAAAGACAGTAATGCAATTTTTTTACGTTTCTTTTGATTGTACAGATTTAAAAAACCAAAGAGTTTCTTATACTTAAAGGACCAGTGGAACAAAGAAACTATCCTCAATCGTATATGAAGGTATTCGCAGTGTGGTAGGGTACGAAAAGAATGAAAAAAAAAACTAAAACAATAAAAGAAGGAACAAAAGATAGCAAAAGACCGACGAATGATAAACGCAACTATAGACAATTCGAGAGTTTGCTCTACTTAACTCTGCATGTATAGTTTTGCACCTAGCACAACTACGTGAGTCAAGACTTCAGGACCTCGACACTCATATATTTCTTTCTCTATCTTTTGAACGCAATGTTCAAAATATGTTAAAAAAAGTTTATTTTTTTAAATATGCTACTTAGTTTTAAATGATTTCAAACTATGAGACTTTTTTCAGTTTATCAATTATTAATCAAATTTCAGGACTAATTTTATCTTTACACATTCATTAGTTACGAAGAGCACAGCCTTATTTATGCTTTTAAAATTAAAAGAATCTAACGAATATTTTGGAATTCCGTTAGTACCATTAATATATGGTATATCTCGGATTTTTTCATAATTTTTCGCAGATCTGTTCAACGAAGAGCTTGAAGTTTCGATATGACCCAGGCCATAAAAATTAGTTTTGAATAAAGATATTTCACTATATATTTTGTTAAATACATTATTACTTTCTGTGGGTAACAGTATGGACTTTTTTCTTCAAAGAGTAATTTTCGAATTCGCGATATCATCAATATTTTTTTAGACATATCGTTTTTCATACCGCGTGATGTTAGTACTTGATTAGCGCGGATTCCGTACGCGAAGAGTTAATATTTAGTATGAATCACGTATAGCAATGCAAATATCTATTAAACGAAAATGCAGGTTTTTGGTAGGCTTTGTGATAAGAACTTAAAAAATTCATGTTATAATATATAAAATGACTGAAAAAAAGTAAAAAATTCAATTCGTATTATTTGATGCTATTTTGCTTGCTGGGAGGTATCTATTTATTTTGCTAGATGTCGCCACGGGATAATTTCATAACACACTCAGGATCACGCTTCATTTTCGAAACTGCAACCGTTGAAAAGCTATTTTCATGCATCAAACATGAAATATGTTGTATATTAATATTTTATTGTTTCACCACTAAACCGTCGGACTTTCTTCGTTTTTTTCCAAATTTCAACATATTTAAGTGATTTATAGTTTATTTGAATAAGCAAACTAATTGTAACTTTAGCAATCCATTTCGCGCCTTTGCAAAGGTGATTGACGGTTTACAGGTTAAAGTGGACATTACGACCTTCGCATTTAAAATACTTTAAGAAACGAACCTGAGAACCTTGATGGTTAGGCCTTCCTTACCTTGCCAGGTCTTGTAGTAATAAAAGTCAAGGAGGGAAATCATGCGGGAAATCACGCTGGCCAGAAGTGATGTGTGGAGGAGAGGAATTGGCAGTCAGATGTCAAAGGGAGAAATCAGTAGTTCCAGAGCAATGACGACGACGATAAGACTCGAGATCGAGTAGAAGATAAAGATAACTTCGTAAGAGTGTTTTGACAAAGCTTTCGAAAGACGACTTCTCTGTCTCGATTGCTACCTTGGTTTCGTGTCTAAAAGTTGACACACAAAAAGAGAAGTTAACGTAAAATATAAATTCCAATTCAAGAATAAACACAAAGAAACACGATCAACAGAAGCTTTGCTCACTCTACCGTAAGTGAAGTATCATAATCACCTCGCTGAGGATGAATTTCAATAAAGTGTATGGATAGTATTACGGACGAAAGTGATCATGAAAATAAGAGAATAAAATAAAAAAGAGAGGGAATAACCGAAAAGACACCTATAGTATTGGCGCATGAATTGACATGCGCAACGGCGATACATTTGGATGCGAATGATCTTACCTACGGTCTTATATAAGACCGTGATCTTACCAATTAGAAACAAATGAACTCATCCAATCCAGATAAATCAAATTTTTTTTCAAGAACACTGGGTGACCTAAGTTGTTCGGTATTCGCTCCTCAAATTCAGTATTGAGAGTGACAATTCAACTTGGAGCATTTTATAACCTCGTTAAAACTAGTTCAAACTGAGGCACCGTGTACGCAAAACCTGTACAGAGTTTTAGAGAGTTAGTTCCACATATTCATATGGTTTAATGAAGCTTGGATGCTGTACTGGGAAATATTGTAAATCGTCAATCGAGTGAATGAATTCATAATTCTCAAAGCGAACAGATTATGAGTTATTCTTGTTTTGAAATCCTGAAACGTTGAATGTACAAGGCGCACTTCTCATTTCTCCGTTTAATAAGGTCAACCTTCAACAGGTGCCCCATTGTAAAATCGGTAACGAAAGTCGAACTACGTAGCTGTACCAATAAGTATCTTGGGAAATCCCAGAAGGCCCAATACCCGCCAGGTACGTTATGCGGTGGATCGTTATGCACTGAATGCCACACGAATCCAAGAAGTTTAAAAGCAACCTGAATCTTGTATGGCTGATTGTAAGTGCACTGTGGACTAATTATATTTATCCATCTGTGGACTGTATTGCCTGATTCATCTTTCTGGTCTTATCGGCATTGTATATTCTTGACATTTCCTTCATCGTCAACTACTTTTGACCGGTGCAAAATATGTTCGATTAGTGCACTTGTATTCTTTTACATTTTTTTTGTTAAGGCTCCTGGCAAGTATCTAGTTAAACCGCCTGAAAATCGTGAACTACTAAAATTCGATGCAAAAGTTTCACCGAAACGCACCAAAAACACTTTCTCACTTGCATAACAATTCTTTACATTGCGGTTTCGTAAGGAATAATTTAACCTCTCTAAAACCTGGGTCGTGTAAACTTCCATAGTTCTTATTTTTGAGCAAGTACAATCTTTCTCCCCTCTTCTACTTCATTATAGTTCGCTGATTGTACTAGGGAGGCTCTCAAGTCCTCAAAATATTGAGCGCGATATTTCCAAATCTTTTTCTTCCCTTACAAGATGACGTGCCCGTCATATAAGTCTATCTTGGTATAGAGTCTTTATTTTCTGCAATATTCCCGTGTTTCGTATATTTTCTGTATTATATTGCTGCATACGTCTTGTTCAAGACGAATTATGGATGTCTCAATTCTAACATCTTTTGGAAGATGTCTACAAGTTGTCGCATTTAAGGCATCTTTAGAAAGTCGTCTTTAGAACGACTTAACGAAATGCATGCTAACGGGAACGTTAAAAGTTATTAAAAATTATTGCAAAAATGGACAAATTAATAACATTGAATTTTACTTTCCTCTAGATTACGATGAAAATCGACCAGTTCGCTTGTATCGTGTATTTGAATTAAGTGGGAAATAGCGTTATCAATTTCTCCATCGACTATTATCTCACATAGTATGTACGGCAATATTTAAAAAATGTTGGAAACATATTCCTCTCACACTGCTATAAAATATAGCAGTATGACATAAATATTTTAAAACTGATTAAAAGTACCCAGATAACACACCGTGTCTGTATAAAACAGTTGAAATCATCTTCTGTAACTGTCTGTGGCAAGAGTAATTTTGAACTTCCATGTTTTTATACATATTTTTGAATCTTCTTGTTTAGACAACGAAGATAAGACATAAATAGTTAGAGTGGTAATCTATTTATTACAACGAGTCTTGCAGTTACGCATTACGTCTTTAATAGATATCGGTTTAAAGTAGACTGGCGATTTTGAAGCACACACACACACACACACCATGTGCAGATCTACTCTTAAGGTAATGGCAAATTAATATTTGAGCATATTCAACACATATGAATATTGACGATTATGATTCTTAATCGAAGTAACACTTACACATTCGGCTGATGAGGCAGTAGATCGAGTGTCGCGTTCCACAGTTGGAGCATCCCGACGATCGTAAGTTCGAGTCCCAATCACGTCAACGCAAATATAGACTTATTTGCCAAACACAAATGATACAGAGGTGCAACCATTTTTTATAATTTTCTTTAAATCATAAATGTTATCCTACGTATGTTTTTACTGTTTTACCTATTGTAACGTATTTTTCTCTTAGCGCGAGACCGATAGCGGAATCCGAGAACGAACTAATCTTCGATAGCCAACCTACGTTACCTTCGGCCGTCCACCCTTCGTTCATGCATCGAGTCGTCCCTTTAAACTAAAATCGAGAGCGTTCTTTAACGAATCGGTAGGTAATCTTGGAGATCCTCCACGACCGCTTCCCCAGGGCATCGGACGACAGCTGGGCACCATATCCTCAACTCGGACAGGAGGTTCCTCCCCTGCCCTTAACCATATCAAAACCAGAACTCCACCCGCTCTATAGCCCTTTGCCCATCTCCAGTGGGGCGCCGGTATTTCAGCCGGGCTTCTGTCGGTCCGTGGAGACGTCTCCGTCGGATACTCTCCTCTGCCGGGCAACTCGGTACGTCGAGACTATCTCCCCTCAGCAGATTCGAGCACCTCGACCTCCACTGAACTATAACGAAATCGTCCGAGAGCCTTGGCAAAACTGTACTAGCCAACCCGAGAGCGTAGTTTCTGAACAGGGTGGCGACCCGAAGGGAGCTGGAAAGCGAGAACGTGATCTTTATTGGTAGCTGGAGTCGCCTTGTGATCGTGATTCGAAAAATCACGTCACAATACATATACCTTTACACTTTTACCTATACCACTTTTCGTACGAGGTAAAGATTTAATAATTCTATACTATTGTGAAAGCAGCTTTAGTCATTTCCAGTATTGGAAATTCGGTGTGAACGGTAGCTTCACGTACAAAATGTATTTGATGACCTCGACAATTACCAACGCAATCCATATTACACGTAGCTAAAGAAGGCAAAGCAGCCAGCGCCATCCTTCGTGCGAAAAAGTAGATGGACGTGTGAAGACGATACGACCACGACGGATCTGAAATAAAATCATCTCGCTCGCCATCTGAATATTCCCTGATCTCGTACAACAATCTCATTGATTTTTTTGGAAATCAATTCATAACCCTCGATTCCTATGGTGAATGTATCAATAACTTTTTCTCACATATAGCAGTTCAAAAGTTATTTGATTACAAACTCGAGTACAAGGGATGCTTCAAGTAAAGAGTCTCCGCGGACCGTTCCCTGTATGGCGGGTTGCCTGTAGTTGGCGCGAGACTCGACCGAGTCTCTTGATTCATGTCAAGTACACTCAACCATTTATTTTAATTGATCTAGTCACTATTAAAACACTAATCAAATCGCAGATATTATAAATATTAATACCGATACCGTGGAAAATTTCTGTCATACGATCCATCGAAATCTCCTTTTCCTCAATAATAAATTATGATGTATAGCCTTGGTAACGAATGTATAGACTTGGTAAGTTATATACATACATTCCCGGTTGTTTATGATTTCTTAATATGACTTTTATATATAAACTATTATTTACTATTCGAAAGTGCTGTGTTTCAATCGAGACGTGATAAGATATAGTACCTAAATGCTGGAAAATGAATTTTAGTAACCAGACAACTTTTTTTAAAAATAATTCCCCTGGTTTTTTTTTGAGCTTAATTTTATCCGTTATTCTTCGGTCCCAGTGAAGGCATTTGTATCGCTGTTTTATATTCTAACTTATTATATTTTTGTGTAAAAGTTTTACAATATTTTGGACTAAAATAAAAATGTCGTTCTTTAATAGTATTTCGCAAAGTCGCAATTACAGCTTTGCGTGGTTATCATTCACAATGTTTTCCAGGAAATATTCCGAAATAGTTCTCCAGTAAGTCAATATTAGGAATATTTACAAAATATTGCTGAAATATTTTCTAGACTAAAATACGACGTAGGCTTCTACGTTCCCTTGTGACTAACATAAGCAGACTGTCGAAGTCGAAGATTCTCAGACATTGCTGCCGTCAGATTCGGCCGATTTCGTAATGTTGCTCTGATCCTTGTTACACCGTGCATCCATGGCGATCCTTGTTTATTTTTACAATTAGTTAAATTAGTCCGTATACCCAAGCTTCACTTACTTTTGGAGTCTCGCAGCTTTTGATCGACTAGGGAAAATACTTAATGGGACAATAGTTAATACGGACTAATAGGGACTTGTGCTGCCTCTGGCTTGTTGGTACATATAATATATATATCTTTATGGGCAAATATTTTATAGTCGCTGTTTACACTTTTTCATTAGGCAACTCGCTTAAGTACAATTGACACGTTGTGCCCTTTTTGCAATATTTAGTGATAAGTAATTCCACCGTTAGCTGTCACAAAAATCGCATTGTTTGAAGAATACACATGTGACATAGGAGTTAGGTGTTTATTCATGCCGGCCTATATATGTTTAACCGCTCCTTCCGAGCCGAGCCTATTCGATTTCTTTTACGAGTGTATCGATAGAAAAGTCCTTCCGCGAAATTTTGCCAAATTGAATATAAGGCTTGAAAGATCTGTAGGAGACTTGAAACACCACTCCCTCTAATTCTATTTTAATTTGTATATTTGTCATGGGATCTACGGAGGAAGCGTTCTCGGCGCTTGACTCTATGTCGGCGGCTACGTTGGTGGTTTGGCGGGTCGGGATTGAATTACAATACGCATTCCCGTTATCACCGTTTCATTACTGTATCGGGGACGGTGGATCTGCGATTATTCCGACTCGCCCTCCGTTTTCCATAAAAGTGTCGTGTTCCCACGCCGAGCTTGCCATTCGGGCCTCGGCCCTCCCCAATGGGAAGAATAAAGAAAAAGGGAAAACAAAGAAAGGGAGACAGAGAAACGAACCAAGAGGAGGGAAACCGAAACAACAAAGGCAAACATTGCCCCGTCCTCCATGAACGGGACCAGGTCGGACGTCACCCTTGATGGTAACATTGCGACATATTCACGTTCTAATTCAATACTAAAATTCGCTAGAAAGGAATTCTAGGGTAGTCTTGCTATTCGTAGCTATAAAGCTCATTTTTCTATGACAAACGACTCGATATATTCTATCCCATGATACTCTATTCTATCTTCCCGCTATTGCGAAACGGAACAGTCTTTGGAATTTGGAATTGCCAATTGGAATGGCCAGAGTGCGTCACGCTACGAGAAAGGATTCCAGTAAAATAGGAAAAGAGGTCCGACTAGCTGTTGGAACTTATTAATACAGGGCCGGAGAATGCCTAGCTGTTAAAGAAAAGATTGAGAACCCACGAAATTAACAACAAAGATAACAAATAGTCCTTAATTCTATGCTTAAAAAATATTAACAATGGCGAGAAAACGATTCGGAAAAATATAAGTTCACAATCGCGATAGACAAGGTCCACTACGGACAGGCGAAGGAATCGACGAAACAAATACCATGTTATGCAAGATCCCATACGAGCACGTGACACAATTAAAATAATAGACAGTGTAATTACTCCACGCAAAATAAGAAAAGAGATCATTTCGCGACAATTATTCGCTCAGATTTAAGCCGCGTTTCCACAGACGAGAAAACTTCTGCGAGAAACGTCTGACAGACTGGCGGATAGCAACTCGCCCATGTAAACTATACTGCAAGCGCGATTGCGACAGTTTTTGAGCGCTCGCGACGAGTTCTTGCGGGCGCGCGCGACAAGTTACAAGTTTAAACACGTGTCCGCCGACTTGCAACACATGTTGCGCGCAATAGGACTAGTCTCGAATATCTAGCGCTCGCAGTGACAGTTTTCGTTTGTTATTATCCGGTAATTTCCTATTTCTTCTTCGCAATGAATAAAACGAAGGGACGAGAATGGTCTCGTGATGATGTAACAAAATCAATAGAGCTGTACGAATGCAACCCTTGCTAATATCTTAAAATCCACAGCAATAATGCGAATTAAATTAAAATATTGTAGAGCATCTTCTATTCGCAGTTCCGTGAATAAATAATGAAAACTGCCGTATTCAGATCGCTTAAATATCCATTATTGAACCCATACAGATCTTTTTTTTTTCTTATTCTTATTCCTCAATAATTGTATTATTGCAGCTGCTCCACGCTCAAGTCTACGCGGCATGGTTTCATTCAAAAACTGAAATTGCGACGACTGTTGTGATACCTCGAACTATCCTGTGTATCCAGACAGTACTGTAACAACTTGCGACAGTATTGTCTGACAGTCTCTCACCCCAGAATTATTTCTGGCAATATTACGGGAATTTATATGCTAGTGTAAATGGTATTGCAAGTAACTTTTACAAGACTTCCTAGAGTTCTCTCGCTCGTGGAAACGCGGCCTTAATCTAACGAAATCCGGACCGAAGTTTATGGGATAAATTTTACAGGCGAAATTACTCACACGAGACTTGTTGAGCGGAGCTCCATCGGAGATACAAGGGCTTACCGTTAATTTAACATAAGCGCGATACGTGAAATTTTGAACGACAGGCCAAGATAAAGAAAAATCAACGAATGAGTTCTAGCGCGAGGGATCTCTTCTAGACGCTCTTTGTCATTAAAAGGATACTCTCTCTAGTCATTGGTCGTCACGCAGATATCTGCCAATAGTATCGTTACGTGCTAGACTTTGAAGCATGCCGTTGAACATTATCAGAATAATGAGTATATGAATATATCTGATAAGCTCAATTAAGAATTATTTCATTTTAAACTGTAAATTCAATTTAATAAAGAATAACATTCTTTTGTCATATTTTCGTGTGCGTTTATTTTCAGATCATCAGTCGACGGAAGCATGATTACAAAGGTAGAACATGCAATCTAAGTGCGGTCGGACGGTAAAAAGAATTTTAATCAAGAAATACATTGTGTGAATCTGAATCATGAACAAAGGAGATTTTAAAAAATGTTTAATCGCTAAGAGTGTATCAAAAAGAGTTTCATTCAATTGATATTTATAAATTCACTGTCTCCAGTTCGGGGAAATTCATCAGTCAAAGTTGCTACAGCAAAAATCAGTTGTGCTTGGTTCAGAAAAATGATGATCCTTGATGGAAATTTTTAGCCGAAATTTTATATATATATATATTTTTTTTGAAAATTAGGAAGAAATTTGGAGGAAAATGTGGGAAAATTCGGAATAAAATTCGGACTTGCTCCGCAAATCTTTGATTTTAATTCTTAGACTTTGCCAGAAATCTTCAAATTATTTCTTAACGGCGATGGGCAATTTTTGTAACTCAACATAAAAATTAAGATTTCCAAAATACGCCACATTCATATTGACGCTTAAAATGAAAAAACTAGACAAAATAAAAATTTTAAGCCATGGCCCAATATGGAATAGATTTTTTTTCTATTTATTATATGTCGGAACAAATCATTCCGAGGACGTCATGATTACCAGCGTTGTATCCACGTTGTTTTGTCAATCATTATGATTTTGTTTCTATGTTATTCGTTACTAACGATCTTCTAGCAGTGCGTATAATACGCATAAAATAAACGTTGTCGTTTTTAAAATCTATCAAGGGTTCTCTTTTCACCAACATCTACAATTAACTGCGCTCACATTATAAAACTCTTAATTAGAATCTTCTAAAATAAAATTAACGAATTCATGTTAGTTACGGTATATTATTATATTATAATGTCGATAAGAACCTTCAGAAAAAAATTTAACTGACATATAACTAACATTTGTAGATCTTTCGTAGATCAATCCGGGACCTAGCAGCTAAAAGTGATCTGTATTTTTGGCACCTGAAGTAGGAAATGCTGCAATTTAGCAAGGACTTTGTGTGTACGAAATAAAGGGATACCTATCTTTGCGTTTCTTTCTTAGGTCCCCGATCCCGGCACTCCTGAGCCCGCTGCCAACTTCTCCGGAACACCAAGGGCCAAAGAACGCTGCCTCACCTCCTGCAACTCCCGACAGAACACGAGCCGAAAAGCGGAGAACGGAAAGACGCGCTCATGGCGTAAAGAAGAAGCTAGTCGAATTGTTTGGCACCCCGTAGAAATAGTTGCGGAACCAGATAACCAGGACCAAGACTCGGGATTACAGCACTGTGTATTTGAGCGAATAAGGATGACTTGTTATCTGGTTCCTCGATTCCCTCTTTCAGATCCTTCTGTTTGACCTTGATTCGAGGTTTTATTGCCAGAAGAGGAATCTCCCGCAGCGTTAGCACGATTTGGTCGTGCAGAATTTTCATTCATTCAGAATAAATTGTTGTTATCGAAAGTGATACGATCGCGTTTTTCAGGTAGATCCGCGAGGATCCTTCTAGAATGTTCTAGAAGGTTCTCGATCGTGTGTAATTCTCGGAATCGAGCGAAGATGATTGGAATCGAGGGGTCTTGATGACGTCACTTCCAGAAATCGTAGAGCTCACGACAGCAACTTAGCTCGGACACTCACCTTCGAAGGTTCTAGAGTATCGGTATAGGTCGGTTACAGGTCTCCTGGTCCAGGACCCCCCAATTTATACTACTACTGCGTATTGCGTATATTGTTGAGTATTGTTGTTCATTGCGTATATTTAGTGTTGTAGCTTCATTTTATTTAGCGTAAGACGCCTTCCCTCTAGCCTTCCCTCCCTGACGCAATTCCCCTAGAGCATTGGCTCGGAGCCATCGAGATCCATATCCGAGGACCAAGACGGCCACCACGGAAGCATAGAGACTAGAGTAAAGGAGAGCGCACGGCTGCAGAGAAACAGCCCAAAAAGAGGTTCATGAAAATGTGAAATTTTTGTTGCATTATTTTGCCACAAGCGTCGCTTTGGTCACTTGTAAACCACGCGAAGTAAGCTGTTAAAAATGTTTCCAAGTGAGCATAGTGAATAGCAGTGATAACTTCGCAGTGAATAGATCATTTCGTTTCTTGCTTTTTGTTCTTTGTTTAAATGTGACCTTCTACTGCCTTCAACGTTTACTTGGATTTACTACACAATTGGGAAAGTAAAGGTAGTACGATATTTTATACAGCTTTATTCGTGATGTTTGTAAATTATGCCAAAAATCCGAGGGCGTAACACCCAAAATTTTGAATGTAATTGTAACCTCGAGTCAAAAAAGATGTTCTTTCCTTAAGTGCAGAACCGTAATTTTTGATATTATTATTATTATCGTTCTTTATTATATTCGCGACTAGCAAATTGTCCTCGCTTCGCTCAGGCAAAATTAATCAGGATCTGTTAAAAGTGAATTTAAAAAAATTAACTATTAAAAACAGAAACTATAAAGCTGAATTGAATCATAATTTTTTCAATGCGGACGGAATTCTTTTGAATTTTCTAGAACTTTGTAGAGAATTCTAATAATGGGGAAATGTTGGGCGGTGCACGAGTGTCCAAGTGGTGGTCGTGCAGATAGAGCGCGGCGTAAGGGATTAGGACTGCGACAAGTAACACTGTTTAGTATTCCAAAGTTAACGAATTAATGATTCATATTAATAATTTTCATTTGCCATAGAATATATAATTGTTTAAATTATGTATTTGTACAGCGCAAAGATGTGCTACGAAAGTGGTGCCAATCGCTCAGAATTAACCTTATGGCAATAGATGTAGTTTGCGAGCTGTACTTTCCTGGTGAAAGTGTAATAAAGGAAGACAAAATAGTTTTGCTCGATGGCAGCTTGCATGTCATACCTCGTATAAGAAATACACTGCAAGGTGGCATAGTACCCATTGTGATTGGAAAGGAGGTAAAACTTTTGAGCCATTTTTTGAT
>JARQSV010000664.1:0-139102 GCA_030142285.1 Calameuta idolon | reverse complement strand
TTTCCTCAATCCCAAAAAACACGGTCCCCTGTGGGGCCTCGGAGGGGTCGTAGCTCCCTTCTGGAGAGGCAGGATCTCACGGAGATGGGCGAGGTGGGGCCCATTTCACTCCCTTACGCTCCTCTTAACGCAAGAAGTCAGAATGGTCTATAGAAGAGACTGGCACAGTTTAAATTGCGATAGAACCACTTTCAAAAAATCCCTTTGCTTTTTAAAATGTGATTTGAAAACCGTATCGTCGAAACTTCAATGCGGCAATTCTTATTAAAGGAACTTGGATTAGTTCGCATTTTCGCCGATGTGGGAGCAGCACCTCCTGGGCGGGATAAGTGGCACCCTCTCTGTGAGAAGCAGTGAACCTTCTGCGATAAGTAATTGCTAATTTAATTTGAAAATCGTATCGTCGAGACTTTAATAGCTCAATTCAGATTAAATGAATTTGCTTTGGTTCGAATTTTCGACTCGTCTACCACTTGATACGCATTATCGACGGAGACGATGATCACAAAATGCTACTCCTAAACTCGCCGCTACGATTTAGCGCCATGCTTTTGGCATCGTCTAAAACCGGAGCGTTGTGCATCTCCCTACTCATCTCTGGTGCCTGCATGAATGTTCTCTCTCTACGTATAAACACAATATTCCGGGAGCTTCCCCTTCTACAAGGTATTTCCCGCGTATTTCGTTACGGGCCACCTATGGCTGTTCCGTAGCTTTATATTGAAGTTTTTCATAAAATTGTTTATAGTAAATCTGACAACTGTTCATCTTTATTACCTTATTGGAATATTTTTTCCTGGAGAGATTTCGCATTCTATTCAAATTCGTATGGTTATGGTTATGGAGTTTTGGGGATTCGATGAGCCCATTGTTGCGTTCGACTCAGTACACGGGGTTTAATTTTATTTAACGTGCCGAAGGTAGGTTGTTGTATATACTGCTTGGCTGTAGCTTGTATCATATAATTCCTTTAAAAATATTGTTGTTCTTTATTTATCTTCATGAGGAAATTGTATTCCTTTGTTACAGCTGAACTAAGATGAAAGTTATGGATGTTGCTGTGAAAGACCAAGATTGCACCATAGAGTTGGTTACGCCGCCAAAAAAAAAGTTGAAGCAAGGTAATGATTATTTGGTTTTAAGTTTTTTTAAAGGGATTTAACGTATTATTTTAATTGTGATTTTTGTAACAAGTGTCCGATAATTATGGGACTGTTTCTGTTCCAGGACGGCTGCCTTTTCAAACGCTCAGTTCAGTGGAGTCAACTAATACTGTATCTAATAAAAAGCGAAAATTAAATTCTCCATCGACAACGAGAAGTCCCAAAGTGGTTAAAATTACCACAAAAGAAAATTCCAAAAAAGATGTTACCGATGATACAAGGGAAATTGAGTACGATGTCATTGATATTACGGAGTCAAAAAGTGAAGAAAAAGAAGATGAAGCAGTTTGTGATAAGGACACGAAAACAAGTTTCTCCAAATTGGCAAAAGAAAAGCAACAGATAAAGCAGAAACCGCTTAGCAAATTTTTACAGAAGACTTATAAGAAGCAAGACAGTAATACTGAAGAATTAGTGAATACTGAAAATAGAAGTGAAAGTAATGAGAATACCGAAAAACCTATGGAAACGGAGGACTTAGTTTCCAAGAGTAATAAAGAGCAGTCCAATGAAAATGACAAAGTAACAGTAAATGAGTTTGAGAAATTAGATTTAAAAGATAAATCAAGTAACATGCAAAAAGAAAATGGGACTGACGATAATGCCAGTAAAAATTCTGATACCGATTCTGATACACCATCGTTATCCTCCGAAGATGAAGAGGAAGAAGAAGAAGCGAACGAAAAATCTAACGATGAATCTGATGAAAAAGATAAGTTAAGTGATTCATTAACATCGAACGATACAATGAAATCTGCTATTGTCAATATTAAGAAACTAACCCCAAGACAAATAGAGAAACACTTGGCTAGCGTTAAACGTCGTGAGAGGATGCAGCATTTAAAAATGGTAAGATTCTATAAAGTGACAAGTATCGCTTTATTTTTTAGATACTTAAAGTCCATGGAGATTTAAATCGTTTCGTCCATTTTTTGTTTGTTTGTTAATTAATAGGAAAAGGAAAAAAAGCGTTTAGAAGAACGGGAAAACCGTAAGAGGGAGAAGGAATTGAAGCGCAAGGAGCGAGAAGAAAAAGAACGCGCAGAAAAGGAACAGAAGAGGAAAGAGAAGGAGCAGAAGGAACTAAAGAGACAAATAGAAATAGAGTGCGTACGTTTGTCGTACTGTGCGATGATTTATGAATAACACCATGACAAATGTAT
This sequence comes from Calameuta idolon, assembly GCA_030142285.1. NCBI lineage: Eukaryota > Metazoa > Arthropoda > Insecta > Hymenoptera > Cephidae > Calameuta > Calameuta idolon. The sequence continues at coordinate 136,776 of JARQSV010000664.1, read as the reverse complement.
ATATAACAAATGACTTTCTTGCAGGCAAAAGCAGAAGGAGAAAGAAGCGAAGGAAGAGGATCGCCGTAAACGCGAGGAAGCAAAAGAAGAGGAGAGAAAAAGAAAGGAAGAAGAAAGACTCGAAGCGGAGCGCAAAAAACAGAAAGCTGCTTCGAATTTCGCAAGTTTCTTCGTAGCCAAAAAGCAAGAAAACAAATCGGCGGAAGAGGAACATATAAAAATTCAGAATTTTATGCCCTTTGAAATAAAAGCTGACATGAGAGTGGCTCCGCTCTGCAGAAGAAATTTAAGTGAATCAGAAAAAAGTGAACTCGATAAAGTGTGTACAGGTGAATCCGTGAAAAGTCAACTTTATTTGGAAGAAATAAAAAGTGGTTCCAGAGCAATACGAACGTTCGGTAGAACGTGGCCCGCGGAATCGAAAGACGACGTGATCCTAATCGGTAAGTGGAACATTGATCTACGTCATTTAGACAGTCTGCAAAAATGAATTATGTTTCGCGTAGATGAGGATGAAGAGGACAACTCGAACGTGATCGATCAGAAAAATTCTCCGCTTAATTTGGGCAAAGCAAAACTTTTGATGTTCAGGGAGAATCGGCGACCAGCATATCGGGGGACATGGCGTAAGAAGAGCGAAAGTATCACAGCACGGCGACCATTTGCGAAAGACACGGTGAGTAAATGAAATAATTTGCAAAGTTTTTCGCATTGCACGTTTCGTTATCAGTAGACGGCATGTGCTTCGATAATATCCGTTTATTATCCAGTTTATAAAATGTCATATTTTCCATTAACAAATCCATATTTAACATTAAGTATAACTGCCGGAAGAGTAGCTAGAGTGCGCTAGTCGTACACCTACGTAAATAGATTTCTCTTTGAGCTCAATTCGAGCACTATTATCTTTTTAGGAAAGTCTCTTACTGTCAATCTGTGACTTAGGATATTGCGAGGCTTCAATGATGATACGACGTTGCCTTTCTTTACTTTTTTTTTTTTGGTTCATTCACGTAGACCTACGAGCTAAGGATTTAACGTTGATTCTACTTACATAACGATACTAACTAATAGAGTATTTACGGAGCCTCGGTTAGGACAATAATCGCGGCCATAAAAAAAGGAGGTAAAATTCAAAGTATCGAAGGGTAGACAAAACTTAAGAGAAACGTCTTCTAGAGTTCTGTCGGTAAAGCAGTCACCTTTCCCGGACGAAATTCTCTCGATCCTTGAAACAAAGGATATGCATTTTTACGATGCACTTTACGGTGCTTCGCCAAATGATCGCTTCGCGCGAATCTTTTGGTGCACATCTCGCAAGGATAAGGTTTTACTCCAGAATGCGATCTTCGGTGTCGTGCCAATTCGTCGGATCTGCTGAAGCGCCATCCGCATCCTGACCAAGTGCAGGCGAATGGTTTCTCACCAGTGTGGCGACGAAGATGCGCCTTTAAATGAGAAGCCTTTGCGTATACCTGTTTCAAGAATAAGAGTTACACTTCGAAATAATAACTGGGACCCTTTCAGGATGTACAATTAATCTCTTAAAGCTTACCTTGATACATCCTTGATAGGTGCAAGGAAAGCAACGGTCCTCGGCCGCATGAGCCAAACTTCTATTAGTATAGTCGTGAGTTGCGAGAGCTGCGTTAGCTGCGGAAGAGAGTAGCAGACTCTCCTCTAGTTGATTATTGTTGTGGTCCATACCCAGGGAATCCTCCAAGGCCCTGAGGTCGATCCCCAGTACCAAGAGAGGCTCGTCATGCTGCAACTGTGTCTTTGGTTTTGGTAATGGTAAATGCAGAAATCCTTCGCATCCTGGAGTGCAGAGCGGGGTCCTTTCCGGCAGACCAGCATCCGAACTCTTATCCAGGCACCATTCCAATTCCGAGTCTAATTCGCTGAGGTCGCTTAGACAGCCTGTAGGCAAGAGATGAGTATTTGAAAAAATGATCTCGATGTTTCATTTAAAATTTTAATACTCACTCGAAGACGTGGAGGCATTGGTGGTCCAGTCGCTCCAGGGAGTTTCAGGTGAGCTTGTCAAGTTCGTGTAACAGTCGACAGAAATTCCAATAGGATTCGTGGGGTAATCCATGTATTCCGAATTTTCGCTAAGCGGCGTGGTACAGGGCGTTTCATAGTCGCAAGGTAAAAACGAAGTGCTTGGGGATAGCAGATGATTTTCAGTATCTGGTCCATTCATGTCCAGACCCAGAGCGGAGAAAAATAGTTCGTCTGCCATCTGAATTGACAATACAAAATTGTATGAAAATTTATATATTTTTATATTCCGACTATCAAGTTTGCTTCTTGACTGACATAGGTAAAGGATCATTGCGTACGAGTGACTAACGATAAAATAGCTCGACATCGTGCGACTTACACCGTCTCACGTGAATATAAAACATTCGCAGCGTATCGAAAGATGCGCTTGTGTGTGATTTTTTATATTTTTCGTACAATCATAACGAACTATAGGTCGCTCAACGTCTTCGCATATGGGTCAGCGTGGATCGCGCGAACTTGAACAGCAAAGGCCTCTTTATCGGGTCACGCTGATCTCAGAACCTCTGGTGACGCTTTTCACGAATTTAAATATGCAGCACAAGAAGCGTCAACGGACGGAAGTAGAAATTGTGAAAGTTGTATGAAAAAATACTCACGTCAAACATGGAAGAATCGAAATTCGTACGATAAGAATTTTCAAAAGTACCGACCGGCTCGAACATCCCGGTTACAAAACACAGATCCCTTCAGTTCACCCGAGTACCGTCTCGACCCGGTGCATTATATTGTTTTCTAGTATCAAAGATTCGCGTGAAAGGATGCGTTCGGAACGATCCTTAAGAATCATCGGCCTTAGCGACGTACGACGTTAGAACGTTGGAGTATAAAGACGACGAGGTCCAAGAATGACTGGACCCCCTGATGATCTCGGCTAAACTTGAACTTTCGAAGTTGGGGATGTTACGCGCACGAAGGACCTTTTTAAACTGGTTGGCGATCGAGAGTAGATCGAGACGACGTCGCGTCGGGACTCGACGAGATATCAAGTTTGTGCCACGCGGTGCCGTCACCGGCGTTTCTCCCTTGGGACCCGTTGGCCACGGGTTCCAGAACGGCGACGGTCCAGACGCGTCCCTGCTTCGCGCAACATGCTCACTATTTTCAAACGTTCCCCAAATGGCTGCTAATTGGACGATAAGCCGATTACCCGTTCGATATTTATGAGCGCGAAGCGTCCTAATTGTCCTCCTGCGAGTAGCCTTTCTTTTTATTAGCACGAAGGACATAGGTCATTCTTTTATTCCGGTAGGGCCGTCTCACGATATACTTTCATCAATTTATTTCGACGACAGTGGCTTCCTATGTGGGTTTTCAAGCTAAATGCTGGCTTTTCTTTTCTACTTGATTCCCTGTGGGTACTTTTGTTTACCGATTATCGCAAGTCGAGAGTGACTTTGTGCTATAGTGTACACCTTGTAGTATTATCTTTTCAAAGTGATAAACCGTTTAATCGTTAGTAACGGATTTCAGACAGAGAGAGAGAGAGAGAGAAAGATCTCTCTCATTCTCTTTGTCTCCCCTCTCTTTCTTTCTCTTTTATCTTCGAATGACCGGGAAGGAAAACGATACGTTGCATTGTTGGCTAGTAATGACTAAAGCTTTTTGGATCTTCCGTCGATCGAATCGCATGGTGGCTCGTATTTTTACATCCCTTTTCACTTCTGTTTTGCAACTCTCGAATTGCGTAGCCGTGACGCTGATCGATATCCAGTGACGCAATCAGACCGATCCAACCTCTCTCCATTCATTATAGACAGATCACTCGGTAGCATGTGCAACTGTTTTTTTCCTGCAAGCTGATCCATGCGATTTCTTTGTGCGCTTTTTCCCCACATTTAATGTCGATTAACCGCACGATCATCGCGTGCGCGATCCTTAAGCCGCATACTCGATTTCGCTTTCCAACTTAATTTATTGAGTTCGCATCTTCGCGGCGTGTGCCACATGCTGAGGTTGTCCGATCGAACCTAACAATAATGATCCCGTTCGCGCTCCCAGTCATCATACCGAATCAGAATTATGCGCTTTACTTGCCGATACGTAATTATCTGCTGTGAAGTTTACGTCAACGAGACCCTCGGGAGTTACAGGTGTATTCGTAGAGGAGTCGTCAGTCCGATTGAGAACGTTTCTTCGTCAACGATAAGGCTTATTAATTGGGTCCTGCCAAGTCTTACCGACCCGACTGGATGCTTTATGAGACGCAGCTTACCCGAAATGTACGATATGTATTTATGGTAAATGTATAGACGCGCGACAGCGGGAAGTGTTTTTTTTAATCTATGGTCTACGGGGCAAGGGCTAATCTCTATGAGGCATGAAACAACTATTACAGATGGCCCGATGGGTGACAACACGCTGTAAATAATGACAACCACTTCAGGCTCCCTGTTATAACTTCATTGCCTGTGCGAGATAAGTGTCTTCTTCTTTTCTCTTTCCATTTCACTTCCACGACTCTTCGGATACATTTACTTGGACCCTCTGTCGCTCCTCTGACTGGTTCAACTTTTACGTCATACCCGATGGCACGAGTATCCGCTTCCCGATACGCGTTTAACGCTTCTGTACTTATCGTGTAGGCACGATGATGCTTTTCTTACAGTATCAATAATTGTTCGGTACTTTCTTCAAGCACCGTTTTTACGCTGGAATAATCTGCCTAATAAGAATTTATGTCACACGTTCCCAACATACCTTCATATCGCTGCCAAAAGCTGCATGCGTGTGCCAATGCTTGCTCAAGATAAAATAATATTGCGGCTCTGGATCGACTTAACAAGATTGTTTATTTCGCTCAAGAATTTATTTATTTTTATATGGAACTCCGAACATTCGCGGTTGTCCACTTTATTCGCAGCCAAGATGATTCTCTCCAGAATTTAAAGATCCATATTTTAAATTTCATTATTTCTTCGAGGATATCCCCATTTCTTTGCTGGAGTACATTTTCAGTGTAGTTTCTATCAACTGTTCACGGTAAATCCACTGGAGTCCTTAGTCAAGTTTTATCATCATGGTAACAATTGCACCGACTGATCACAGCGTTGGAGTAAAATCACTACTGCACCTGTGTGTTCGGTGTCAACGTTCATCTTAAACACTTGATTCTCAATAGCAATTGCGACTCTTCTGATTTAGCTTTTCGGCCATCGAGTAGCCTCAGTGACTAATGAAATGGAAATACTCCACGAGTACGTCGCTACAGGACACGTTCGAAGCTCTGGTCTGATATCGCCCGCCGAGGAAGTACTCCTGATACGAACGTCCTGCTTATTCATCAGTTGCTCTGCCTGTAGTTGATCATGAAATTTATAGGAGGAACGAAACAGTATACAGATTCCTAATAGATCACGACCTTCCTCCTTTCCTTAGGAAAATTTTGATCATTACGGCGAAACGTGCGTGGAGTCTTGAACTTTATGGAATTTCAATGTGGATCGTGTATGTCTTTTTTTTTACAGAAATGGTTCGATTACGATATCGATTCTGATGACGAATGGGAGGAAGAGGAACCGGGAGAATCACTCGAAGGGTCTGATGGTGAGAAGGATGAAGATAACACGGATGATAACGAGTACGACGTGGATAACGAATTTATGGTACCTCATGGGTGAGTGTTCGGAGTGATTGGTACTAGTGAAGGTTGACTGATTTTTTTTTTTTATTGACATTTTTATTCCAGATACCTCTCTGATGAGGAGGCACAGCCCGACGAGGAAGAGACAGAAGATACGGTATGTGAGATATCGTGTGATGATGCTTGAAATAATATATTCTGCGTTGTTTACGTCACATGTTGTATCTTATCTTTTTTTTATCAGTCCCCAGAGACGCAGAAAGTGAAATTGAAGATTTTAGGCGAACAGTTCGAGGAAGAGAGGAAAACCAAAACTGCGAGGATCAAACCAAAAGTCATTGGGTGCATTTGGCAGGGTCCTCTTCACGAATTCCCAGAGAGCAGTAAGCATTGCGTAGAATCTAGCATGAATTATTTTAAACGAAACGTATTTAACAAAGACCATTGTTTAACGATGTTTAGCTGTAGACTATCTCAAGCAGTTCTTATCCGATCGGCAAGCCTGGGTTCGGGAGATACCGATAACTCTATGCGCCCCTAATGAGACTGAAAATCAGAACGTCCAGGATGTCGGGACGCCTTCGCGATCAGAGAAGGGTTCATCGAAAAAGACTAGAGTACCAAATGAGGTGATACCCGATCTGATTCGATTGGTCCATGGAAATACGCATGCTCGTAGTTTCCTAGTTAAGGAATTTATAGCCTTTTGGAGTAAGAAAGGTGAAGTCAATGATTGCCAGTTGTCAAAAGTTAGCGTTCTGAGGAAAATCAAAGAGATCAGTAAATGGATTGCTTGTCCGGAGGAGGGTCCTATGTATTTGAAGAATTGCTGGTACGTTTCTGAAGAAATTCGAATCAGATACGGGAGCGAAGCTGCTATACCGAATCGCTGGACCTATACATTGCCACCTAAGAGAAAGAGCGAAGTGGCTGTGGATGTGGTGGAAAAAATTGAAAAGGAGGAGAAAGAGAAGGATCGATACAAGGATAAGGATAAGGAAAAGGAAAAAGAAAAAGATAAGGAGAAGAAAAGAATTCCGTTGATAACAGCTTTTACGAAGAAGATGACTCAAGAAGAGATGCAAAAGCAATTGATTACCAAGAAGCTGACACCAACGCACAGCAAACCTCCGAAAAGAGTTCCTTTAATATCTGTTGGGCGGGGAGAACAATTTCCAAAATCGTCTAGAATCAATTTATTCCCGAAGACTTCAAAACATCTGGATAACTACGACAATAATGATGACGATATTATGATCATTGAAAATGTAGCGGACGTAAATAGTATCTCCGAAGGAAATAATGAGAATCCTCGATCCGAGAAAAAGGACTCCTGTAAAGATAAGCCTGAAAACGTCACGACGACAGAATCGCCGACGTAGAACGTCGTACACGAAACGACAAGGGGCAATATACAATTATTATAAAAACTTGTAAAATATTGGAAACAAAGAAACAGACTACCTTACAAGAGGAGCTAATAAGAAATGCCATATTCTTGAAATTTGAGATTACTTTTGTGCGCTCTTCGTTATTGATCTTTCTTTTTTTTTTTTAGAAACGATACATATTCACGGCAAAATAATTCTGCAAGATTCTGTGTAGTCTGGTTTCAAATGCCTTTTTATTGTTAAATTTAAATATTTGTCATACAATTGTATTAATAACTTATAAATCTTTTTACGCAAAAGTCTATTTTTCGAGGGCGTTTTAACTTACAGTTTTAGTTGAAACTTGCTATACTATTTGCATTACAAGATTCGTGCTTCACGATTCGTGGACGCTGATTGGTTTAAATCAGGGTTGCCGGATCAATATAAAGTATGGATCTTTGAGATTGATTCAAATCGACACCATGAAGATTGATTCACCTGAGAATCGAAGAATAAAATATCAATTTATGAAAAGTCATTTTTTTAAATAAAAAAATATCGTAAAAAATCAGTATAACAGTACATTACGATACGAGTACGCGAAGTACGTGATCACTTATGAGTACGCGTATCGTATACTATTTTTTTTAATTCGGTGTGCGAAATTCGCAACCTGTAAGAAACTATGAGATATAAGTGCCAGAGACGGGGGGTGGACGGGGTCCAGATGTGGAGCCCCTGATGTGGGTGCAGAGAACGAAACCCCCCACTCAAAAAAAAACACCCTGAAAAGTCGTTTTCAAAAAAAAAAAAAACAGAATTTTGTTATTTTTCACATAAATTCAAAGACTTGGTCTTGCGGGCCCGACCGAGAAAGGGTACACACCATTTTTTTTGGCGATGGCGATTGCATAAGACAATCCCATGCCCCGTACGGTTGTACCTAAAAGTAGCGTTCACTTATGAAATCCCGTAGACTTTTTGAAACTATCCTATTTTTTCAAAGTGAACAGCAGCCTTAAATCCGTCCAACTCCTAGAATTTTAACCCTTGTCAGAATTCTAAATAAACCAACCATTTCCGACCCTCCAACTTTTGCTCGGCGGCATTTGCGATTCCTTTTATTCATCAAAACATTGTTCTCCGAGCACTGGTCAGCACGGAAGTGCGTTGTTCGAAACGTCATTTAAATATTTATACCAAGGTCCAAGTGGGAAGGCGATTGTTACTAATTTTTGTAATCAACCCCTGTAAGTTTCAAAATTATCCCTTTTTCTCCCCAATGAAAATCCAATAGAAAACTGACCATTGACGGCAAGCTTGCAAATAGGCAAGGTGGATGGCCGTAGAGGAAATTTCACAGCCGGTAGTTCAGAGTCCGATTAGCCTCGAGGCATTCACCGGGCCGTCGAAGCATATGGTTGGAATAACGAAACGCGCGCCTCAAGATTGCCGCAATTATCGAATTACATTCTCGAGATTTAGGAGCTGAACATTTGGAATAGTAGAAACCCGTAGAAACGCCGAAACGGTTGCTTCCCATTTGGGCTGTTACATTTTTAATTTTTATTCTGATTTTTTGACGGTTTTTTTGGCACAGCCATTACGAGCGAAGAACGTTGCGTTCCTTGAATGCGCGAAGAATCTACAGAACTAGATATTTTCATAGAAAAAGTTAAACGGTACGATAGTCAGAGTATGATTTTGGTTTCTTGCCGTTCACAATTTTACGTTCGCCATCAGGCATCTTAAGTAATTGCACGGAGATCATTGCTCTCGATGGCATCTACTTCTTTGGAGGCAACTTCACGATACTTTGTTCTTTTTTACATTTTTCTACATTCTACCAATTCAATTGTTCGTAGAGTCAATTGTCTTTGATCCTTATGGCCATTCTACAATGCAACGGTACACGGGACGAGGGAACACGTAACACGGCGCGTTATTCAATTGAATTTTTGCAAAATTTCACTGTGTCCTCCAATTAAGAAGGAGAAAATGGTTTTTAAAACCGAGCGTTTACTAAATCTCTACGATTTTGACTACGTTCTGTGCATAGCAACGATACGGAACACGGTAAAGGAGATTTACGTTTCCTTGCTTGGGGTTCTGCGGAAATAGCAATGGTGATTCTGTTACAATAAATTATAATCACGATTTTTTAATACAATACCACCTGAGTTTCTGCGGGCAGCAATCTGCAGTTATTTCACTTTGGGGGAGATATGAGCTACATTGTTCTTGAAGATACGGTTTCGGTCCTATGTTTTGGGCTTCGACCATCTTATAACACTCACATTGCACAGGTTCTCTGCAGTCTTGTTCTGATCCTAAGCTAATGGAATGTAGTTAAGCCGCAATTACGGCTTAGTAATAATATTTCCAACGTACGAATATTTTCTACTCCACATTCTTGTATTAAAATATCCAAGGGTGAGACTAAGATATAATTATCACGACGTCAGCCTAACAAGTGTACGAACTGCCATAACGGTATAGCATGGTAATATGTATTCCAGGAGGCAGTTTTTTTGGCCTTTGTCGAATCTGCTCGGCATACAGCCAAAGAGGCTACAAGAGGCAGCAGTGTCTCTAGAATAGAGGAAAAGAGTCTCTATTCAGAAATGACGGTGGATCGGTGGAGGATGATGGCTTAGAGGAAAGTAGTGTAAAAGAGTAGAGTGGAGCAGAGAGTAGATACGAAGGCTATAGAGAAAATGGTAGCCAATGGCGTTGGCTCGACGTCGCTGCTACAGTATTGAACGTCTCCTACGTGGGGTCCAGGTCTCCGTCCCTCTTACTCTTGCCTTTCTCACCCTACGGAGGTTCGTTTTCCTCCGGTAGCAGCAGCATCACCAGCAGCTCCATCTCGAGTTCGGTGCCTTCCTCTCGTGACCCTCCGACATCCTGCCCCTCTCTACTTCTATAGGAAGCTGGATACTGGAGGGTGTAGAAGACCCTCCCGTTTTCTCCCAGAGGTCTTCGTGCTGCTCTATCCCTCCCTTGCGCTATCTCCCAGTTCACTTCAACTCTTTCTCTGTCACTTGAGAAACGGGAAGACCTAGACCGTGCGAGAGAGGCTGCTGTTGAGATCAAAAGTGGAATGAGAGTGAAGCAGTCTCTCTATCCTCTCATTAATATCTAAAGGGGGAAAGAGAGGGGGAGAAAGAGAGAGAGAGCGAGAGAGAGAGAGATAAACTCTAGAAGTCCAGTAGAGACCCTATAGCCATCCCTTGGCACGTCTTTGGCCCAGTTGGTATCCCTAGTTATCCCTTGGTACCACCCTGTGCTTCTAGAACTCGTATCTCAGGCTATTTTCTCTTCTCTTCTAAGAGCAAGGAGGAGACCTCATCGTTGGCCTCTGCCTAATTGAATACTCGGAGTACGATGGATGTGCGGTGTCAGTAGCCAGGCGCTACCATGGGTTCACTGTTAATCGACGTATTACGCTGCCTTTACGCTAAATTATCTTACAAATGAAACATCTGAGTTTGTTACTATTGTGATATCTATTATAGTTGGATGATGATCCTGACGAGCCATAGGTACCCCTGGCTCTAGTACGCTTACGTCTTGTTTTGGATATCGCCATGTAGCATCTCTCTCTGTAGGTAGGCTTGGGGCGATTAATTCTTTTCGGGACGAAAATGCTGAAGAAGATGGCCATGGGCTGCAGCTGCTGGATCTTATGCTAATCCCGCCCCCGACACTAACCCTCTGCGCGCATCACATGAAAAAGTTGCTCGTTACACGCGCGTCCATAAATCTCCTTCCAAAGCTTAATCTGTTCTTCGCCGTGCCGCGGAAAAGTCTGTTCGGCGGCAGGTGTAACCTCCTCCTTCGTGTAGATTTTCATAATTTTTTATCCTTCGGAAAAGTTTAATTTTCAGCAGGGTGAAAATCTCTGTACGAGATACCATACAGCTTCACTGTTGGTCCGGAATTTGAAATTTGCATTGTCTTTCGAGGACTTTCGAGAGCTTTGTTCTTGCCCTACAAATGTTTCGTATTTCATAGGGCAAAGTCGAAAACGCGTCCGTGTAGCTCAATGGTCAGGTTCAGCAGTGCAGTCCAAGTGGCAAATCTCTGGTATCCGCAAAGAGAAGCTTTGCATAGCGTATAAGTTTTCAAGACGGAGCACAATGCAGATGGAGCGTGTGGGAAGCTTGGGGGCGTGTGGGCCATTATGGAGATGGATCTTCGTTCGAATAAAGGCGCTCGTGGCGGGGTAGTTTGAAGTGCTGGCATGGGAGGCTCAAGGGAGGACTCTAGCTGGTTCTAGCAGGCTGCCTTGGGGATGGTAGGTATAGCTCCTGGCAATATATCACCCCATGTCGTCCGTGAGACGCGAGTAAGCCTGTCGGCCGATGCCCACCTTCTTCCTTTCTACCCTTTCTCTCCTTTCTATCCTTCCTATCCTGCCAATCCTTCTGGCAAGTGTTCAACCTACGAATCAATAGATGGATACCTCAGCTTCCTCCTCAGGACACATTAGAATCAGCCTCTCTTGGGGATCTTGTATTCTGATAGATCCGGCCATGAGGAATGTGGCGGTCAGAGCGGTTTAATCAAGGAAAGAAAAGGAAAGAAAACGGAGTCGAAGGTGAACGTGGAGGTGGTAGAGGTGGTGGGTGGAAGGTGGAGGTTCTAGAAACCTGGATCGATGTGTCGCCTCGTGTCCAGCGGTCGCAAGCGCAAGCGCTCTTTCTCCTCCTGTCCTCGTCCTGAGGTCCTCAACGCCACTAGGAACGACGTTCCTGATTCGCTAAGCCACTCTGCTGCGACAATCCTCTCGCTTCCTTGTCACTCGATCTCGTTTTAGGTATGTACCCTGAGCCACCCTCGCTGCGACACTTCCTATAGGTCGCCGCCCTTATTCGAGGGTGGGGCTCTTGTACTACGAGACTATCGAGAGGCGGATGTTTCGATCCTGGAGCAATTTTTTTAAAAATCATCCTCTCGCGTATTACATAATTCTAGAATACGAAGGATCATTCTACGATCGTAGGAATTGATATATTTCGTTAATTTTATAAGACACGAATGAAAGAGTAAAGATTCTCGATAGCGTGCACCGCGACTGTTTATTAGGTTGGAACGGTTCGAAGTTACTGGTCGTTGGTTGAAAAATGATTTTAATGCAAATAGCGCAAGATGACTTTATATGTCTGGAGACATTTTCTAGTGTCCGCCTACCATCCCTCGTTTCGTCCACTGTAGAATTGAAGGTGGGGCTGTGCATCTGTGTAGAAGTGTGTAGGTAGTGTCGCTTGGGGGCGGCTGGCAGAGCTATAGGCGTATACATATATATAGGGTCTCTCCGCGTCGCAGGCAGTTTCCGTCCTCGTCGAGTTGGAATGTCGTTCCTCGACCCTGCCGATGGGGGACAACCGGCGACAGCGCGTATTGGTCGCCCGAAGGGACTGGGGCGTGGTAAACCTCCATCGTGTCTTTCTGTAATTACCCGCTTTACCGTAAAACCATACGATTTCAATAAAAATATTTAAAAAACCCCTAACGAAATCCACGCGTTTTAGCGTACTTCGTTAATTGATTTTGGCACGAGATATAAATTTTTAAATTCCGGCATAATATCGCTTAGATACACGATAGTCGGGATGAACATGATCTATTTTCAAGGATGCCGTAATACAGTCAGGATCGTGGGATCATGGTAGCTGGAGACTATTCAGACCTTCTGAAAATACTCTCACGGCAAATATGGCCCTGTCGTGTTGCGGGATAATTGGGACACTGTGTATTATCGCTTGCGTGCCATACGCGGGGTGCAGTGTGATTGGATAGGCGGAGATGGGTCGCGCGAGATAGCTGACCCTAACTAAGGTAGAAATGGAGGGTATATCTCCGAGGACCATCTTCTCCATCTGCAGCAGCATTACCTATCTACGTCATGGTTGATGCATGGCGTGGGCGTTCCTGCGTTCATACCAGAGGTTCTCATTTAATTATAGTATTGAGCTATCCGGCAGTATGTTCAATCATGGTATTCTACATGTGGAAACTTCTCTGGACCACCTCCCTGGGTTCTCTATCACTTTTTCCTGGAGGTCTCGAAGCCGTCAGCAACGAATGACGTGGATCGATCGTTCACTTCCTCCAGAAGTAGACTTTACTTTCCTGACACGCATTCTCGTATAAGCTCCGGACTCAGCTCCTGCGGCTAGAAAAACAATTTTCTTATTACGACAAAAGGCATATCAGTGATACGCGCAAAATGTGCCATTGCCAGTGTGCTTCTTTGCCAAAGCTAATGAATGATTTTCCAAGAAATAAATAGTCGATCCTAGATTGATCAGGTCCCAGAGCAGTCCATGGATTGGTTACTTGGTCCGGGATCTAATTGATCTGGAGAATGAAGAGATTTCCTCTTCCGAAGGAAACCGACTGTATCGCGCCTCAAATGCTTGTGGAAATAGTGATTATTGGTCTCTGACAAAAATCGTTGCGTTATCGTATTTCCATTAAATTACAATTTTTTTTGTGTTCACCTATATTTTTTTCTGAACGCATCAGTACAGAAAGTGCATGTCGGATTATAAATCACGATGTTTGCTGCGGCCTTTTGACGGTCCCACAGTTCTCTACCCCGCGTCCTATACCTTATACTCCATAGCTTATACCTTATGCTATAGAGTAAATCTTTGTCCATGAATAGTGCTGCGTCTACCTATACATTCCCTCTTGACTCGCACGAATACACCATATAGGGGAGGGGCAAGAGTCCTCATTAACAGGTTATTAATAGCTTGCCCAGTTCATATTAATGACAGACGCATCTGCTTCTCATAGCTGGCATTTCGAACTTCTCTCCGCGTCTGGATAAGAGATTTTCCATTGTTTCCCATACCGTTTCTTACAGTCTCTTAAGCAATTGAAGAGCTTTATCGAAAAAGGCGACAGGCGCTGGAAATTCGGTGAAAGTATTGTCCAAACTATTTTTTGTTTTCCACATTTCGTACTTTGTATTTTCCACCAGTTTGGACAACACTTTTAACGAATTTCGAGCGCCTGTCGTCTTTTTCGATAAAGCTCCTCAATTGGCACGTCATATGTAAGACAGACAGCATGGAAGGCTGAAAAAGTTAAAACTTCCTTAAGATCTCGTTATCTGCGCGCGGAAGTCTTTTTATTTCAAATACGTAAAAAGAATGAGAAAAAAAGAAAGAGTCCGATGCATCAAAGTAACGACGTTCGGTAGCGATGCAGGAGTCTTCTTCGACCTGAAGCGTTCACGTCCCCCAATTTAAGGGGTATTCAGAAGCGCACAAAGACTCCGGTAGTCCATATGTCATCGTGGCAACTCTATGGTGGTTAATCTTTTGGTGTTCCTCAGGTCGCTGCGTCGCTGGTATGCGGCGTTGCATACAGGATAAAGTAACATGCGCGCATGATGCATTTATATGCGGTGGATGCATCGGGACAAGAGAGCCGCTCGTTCTAAGCGATGGCTAATTGATGTTACCTCGTAAGAGCTCGTGTGTGGTCTCCGGGTCGTGCATCATTCTCTAAATACACGCACGATTTCGAGAGGGAAATATATTCGCAAACTTTCCAATGGACCTTCGCAGCATCGGTTGATCCTTCCTTTCCATCTATTTGAACGCTGATCAAAATGGCAGTAGTAATTGGCGCTGCCGTCGTGAAACCGTAACTAATTCCCGAAGCGACGGGACAGCTGCTTACTGGACAATCAACACTACGAGGAAGAAGAGGTAGAAGAAGAGGAAGAAAAATGATAATGAGAAGAAAAGGAAGAAAGGAACCAGAGTTACTCATCCGAATCTATTCGAAGCGCACGCTATTATTTTTTACGGTGGTTCGCAAGAAAGAAGGTAAGAGAGGAGGAGAAGCTAAACAAGAAGAGGAAGCCGAGTAAGAATGAGAGGAAGCAAGAGAAGAGCCGAGTAATTTGACGTTTAGCGATTTAAACGTTTGTCTGTGATCGCCGCGACGCATCTATAATCTCCGAGCAGCTTCGACCTCTGAACATGCGAGGCAAAATGCAGCTGCGGAGTCTCGAGAAGGACTCGTCCACTCGATGTCTGACTATTTCGATTCTCATTCCGTTTCCTCTTTTGCGATGCTCTTTGCACGTGCTCGTCTCTCAGCGACCTGGCGTCGCGGCGTCACGGTGTCGACAGCCATTCGATCAAGTCTTCAGAAACGGTCACGTAACGTCTGCATCTACGTGAGACCTCCACGTGACAGTAGGGGAGTATAAATAAGTGATACAGCAGCGCGTGTACCTAACTAAATAATGACATAGTAATTTTCATGTCGCGCACAAGCGACATCTCGTACGGTTTATTAAAGCGAATCTCCGGTAATTGGCAGCCCTGCTAGAAGCTATCTGAATTGAGAATGCCTCGGGTATATCACGTATGTAGATACATATATCCGGCTCTCACGATGCGAGATAGTTTGACACACGCAGAGCCTGATGTGCTGGCATGGAATGCATCTCCATGGTAATCGGTGTGCATCTGAGAGGTACGTCATACGTGTGCATGTAGCTAATAGCTGGCTATGTGGAAACGTATCTACTCCAAGTGGTATACATCTACAGTGGGATACATCTACCACTCCGAGGTTCGGACTAAGTGTGAGTTTTCTTCACTTTCTTTTTTTTTGTACTTTCTTTCCCTTTCTTTTATTTGGTATTTCGATGAGCGCGCGCGCCCTCAGAAACACCGTGATTACTGGGAGGCAGTTCTAAGTCGCTGCCTTCTTTATTCTTTCCGTCTCGCTCTCTGATCGTACAGTAGGCACTGCCCCTACTACCTCAAGACTCGGCGAGGGATGGATGCTCCTGACTGGTATAGGAATTCTGGTTACATGAGGATTGCGAGGAGACGCGGATCGATTCGACCTGGCAAAGTGAACCGAAGTGAAGTGAGGACGGTATGGGAGATAGTCGAGGATCGGTAAGGAGCTGGAGCGAGGAGCGAAGAAGCGGACTTCTGAGGGAAAGGAAAGAAGGAAGGAAAGAGGAGGACTGGCAATCGGAGGATGGAAGAGGGAGGGTGAAAGATGGAAGGTAGAGAGAGGGCTCGAGAAGAGCAGAGGTTACTTTTAATGTCTCGCGTCACGCAGCCCAAGGCACCATGAGCCTCGCCTCGTCTCCTTACTAATTTGGCACCAATTTCCAAGCAACCTCTCAAGCAAAAACTAACCGAACCATATACCTCCATACCGTACTCCCTGGGCTCTGATTAAATGCTACCCGCCATGCTCGAACTGTTCCCACACTCTTTCGTACCGGGACAGTGCACCAGCACCACGTGCGTGCTACAAACTAAAATCCGAATACCTGGGACCAGATCTTCCGCCAACCCGGATGCTTGACCCTTTCATGATGCAAGGACTGTCATTAACGCTGTCCGAACGAGCTTGCAGAAAGTTCGGCAATCGATGGGTTCTTGACTTACGCGTTTGGCTCCCTTATGTCTGATCACATAATGGGTAATGATTCATCGAGAGAGAATTCTTCAGCAGAATCTAAGATATTGGTTAACAGTGAGCCCTATTGGTAAATATCAGGAATGGGGTTACTGGAGAAGGTCGATTTTATCGATAGTTATGCAAATACGAAACGCAGCAGGCGTCACTTTAATGGTAAACCGATCCATCAGATCCTTGCGAACGTCGTGGTATCGTATCCCAAAGAGTAGAAGCCTATGGACGTTTAGTCAGACAGGCAGGCAGGCAGGTTGGCTGTTAGGTTGGCTCTTAGGTAAGGCAAGGTAAGCCAAGGCAGCGAAGAAGAGGCAGTCAGGTTGGTAGGCTTCTACCGGCAGTATATCATGGCGTAAGGATAAGTTTTTGATCGGCCCTCGCTCAGATGACTCCCTGCTGCTTGACCTCATCACGCCACGCTATGGGGGTCTTTATAAACCACCATCGACTACGCGTATCCTAATCAGCTTTTGTCTTAAGGCTGCTTAACTCCTTTAAAGCCGATACCTGCGCTCTCGTGCCAAAAGCCAAACGGATCAAAATAACTCTGAGTCGATTCGGGACTTAATTACCTGTGCATTGAATTTATGGCGGGGACCTTCCATTGTTTTTCTCTTTATCGGCTCCATATTTACATGTTTTAAGTGACAGTTCAGTTCGTCTGCATTCAAACTCAGCAGGATGAACGAAAGTGAATGGAGACCTTGCTGGATTCGTGGTGGAATTCTTGAAGAAATCACTTGGATCGGCAAAGATGTTTTGGCATGGACTTCAGGATTCTATATAATATTTTTTAACGTTGTAAAAAATATGGTTAGTTTACGTTGGTGCTCGAAACAGTCTACTGGCGAAGGAGCTACGTGCATATCAGGACATCCGAACTTCATGCTATTTGCGTTCTCCGAGAAAGTTTCAAATCCCAGAATTTTGGTCCAATCATATCCGTCTATGAATAAGATTATAGAATTGACAGGTGGTTCTCCCAATGGATATCTGGCTATCACTTTCACTACTCGGGATTGGCTGGTCTCCTTAGGATCGTTACCACAATTCTCATTGATCATCTGGTCCTGGCACACTGGCGAGAGGATAATCAGCGTCGATACATTTGCTAACAATTTGGAAGGACAGAAACTCAGTGCGACGTATCTGGGCAAGTGTTTAATTGCTCATCTGAATCAAGAGACTGGAAACGTTCACATATGGGAAACAAATATTTCTGGAAAAACTGTACTCCTTACAGATTATCGTCTCAAATTTCCGCACCTCGTAAAAGCCCATGGAATGGATTGGGGATACGATTCGGGAACGCTTTTATTAGCAATCGCCGATAAGCGCTCGGATGTTTATCTGTGTCATCAAGACGGTACAAATTTGCAACGGGTCGTTATCACGCAACGTTGTCAGGAATGTGTTAGCGACCAGCTGCCAGAAATATGTTGGTACAATGGTGGAATAATATTGAAGACAACCTTCTGTCAGATACGTTTTTACAGAAAAACTGAAAAGAATCAGTGGCGAAAACTGTGGTACCTGAAAACCGAATACAGACCCTACAGTCTAAAATCAAATTCATTTAAAACAAATCGTCTGTACTGTCACACGCACGAAGGCGACCTTCTGCAAATACATTTTGCGGAAGGTCAGCATACAGCCGTTCTAGAGACTCGTTTTGAATATGGTGGAAAATATCGTTTTGCGAACTTTCTGTATCCCTGGGGACATCATTTAACAGCCACCGACCAAACACGCAAGCTCAGTGTTATAGATGCGCATTTTGGCAAAAACGTGGCTGAATTTAACCTACCGTTTTCTAATGATATATCCCAACACGTGACTCATCCAGATTATCCAATGGCAGCGTTGACCAGTATCGGTGGTGAAATTATTCTCCTGGGTTTGATTAACCCAGAGGCGCCACAAGTCATTTTGCATTATCAGTTACAAACGGACTGTCTGGATTTGCTCAAGTTTTCTCGCTGCGCTAATTATGTGATAGCAAGCCAATCAACGACTGGCAATTGTTTTTGTATTGAATTATCACACGAGAGACCCTTTCAAGTGATAGCACAACTACAGGCAAAACGACAAATAGTAGACATACTATTGTATGAATCTCTCAGTGGATATTTGAAACTACTTGTACTTCACGTGTCATCGAAACAAGCTGCCATCGGTCATCAAATCATTCTCTATGATCAGCCAGTTGGTCAGTTGCTGTTTACTGATCCTATCTGTATGCTGGAATTTGACAATAGTTTCAGGTCATTGCATTACAGTCCAGATAGTGAAACACACTTCATTGGGAATCCTTATTTGTCTAAACAATTGCACGTTTTTCACATGCAGGAATGGAAGAACATAAGTCTTTTGGATGCTGTCAGTACCGGGCATGAGGTGCGACAGGCTAACATATTTAGTGACAGACATTGGGTCACTACCAGTGCAATGGATGGTCGTGTGGTTATCAGAGATAAAAATATAAGCACAATTAAAGTTACATTGATGCCTCATCATAGATTGGACTTTGGTTCTAGAAATGCGTTTATGGGATCATCTGGTGATTTGGCCATAGCCTTAGGCTATAATGGTTCCTTAGTGGCTATGAAATTGTCCAAGGGCGAGGAACCAGATTCGGCTACCCCAGAAAATGTATATCGCATCGATTGGGACGAGTATACTAAACACCGGGAAATTATTCTGGCCGATTACGGTACCCTGGATCCAGTAATATCTAAAATGCTTATGAGATCTCCGAAGAATTTTGCTCTTGACGAAGAGCACTTGAAACTATCCTGGATAGAGTGGCGATTGAAACAAGAAATATCTGAGGAGGCTGAAGGTTGCTCTTCGAACAAGGAAGCCATTAAAAAGAATTTCAATTCCCTTAGACATAAAGTGATCAAACTCTTGGACAACAACGAGAACTGTCCAGAAATTGAAAGATTGCCATTATCAGAATTCGACCTGGACAAAGTGACTCGTGAGCAGAAGATGAAGGTTGCCAGGGATGAAAGAGAAGATGCAAGGCTGGAACTGGAGTCGAATTGCATCTCGATGGATCGCGTGTCCAATTGGCTGAAGACGACTTTCTGGGACCCTCAAAAAGTGAAGGGCCAGTCGATTTTCTCGATATTCGGTAGCATCGAAGTCACGAACTACGCCTTTGTTGCTGAACATCCTCACGCTCAGGACTATCTTAGGTGGTCCCAATTCTCAAAAGATGTTATATCCAATATCATGGAGAACGACAGCTTCTGCCCATGGAAAGTTTACACGGAATCCCAATTGAAAATTGAACTGAATAAACAAGTCAGACTGCATCGCAGCGATGAGAAGCAACGCATAGATGCACTGCTGTTAGCTGCAGAAGAAGAAGAAGACAAAGTAATAGATGTTGCTGAGATTCATAATCAAAGAGCAATGGAAGGAATGACCACTCATAGATTCATCGAACCCTCATCGCATTTTCATCCACAATTTAGTGTGTACGGTTTTTGTCATATGCTCTATGACAACAGGAACTTGGTACATGACTGTATGAATCTACGTAAATACTTCAATAAATTATTTAATGACATGTATAGCGTAAAAGAGCGTGAAATGACGTTCGTGCAAGAGAGAAATGAGAGATTGAGATATATCGATTCCGAATTGAATATTATGTTCGGTCAGAATATTCCGGAAGTGCCAATGGAGCCAGAATGGCATCACAAGGAAAAACCAGAGAGCATCATTAGAGTCTTGGAACAGGAAGTAAAGGCTAAGCCATATATTTCTCCATCTCAACAGGAAATATTAGATAGACAAACCATGGAAGCAGAGCGACTGAGGTTGCTTCTACTGGCTGATGACTTTCGCGAGAAGGCACTGATGGCAATGATGGATGGTGTCCTGGAAGTGCGCTGGGAGGACATCATTAAGAAGGATGAACCGAAGCCTCAGTGTATGCTAATCAAAGAGCCGGATGAGTACACAGCAGAAGAAGTGCTTTTGGTACAGCAATACGAGAGTAATGTGGAGTTTCTACAGCACGAGCGAGAGAGATACAGGAGAATTTTGGAATCCGATTTCCAGAAAGTCAGCGGAATTCTCAAGGAGGGTATTGATAAGTTTAACAGTCGTCTTCGTGAATTCTTTCAAACGAGATTGAAAGTTGAAGCAGCAACGCTTCAATTGAATTTGCGTTACGTGAGGATATGCCTGAGGAATTTTCAACTATTGAAACTCTTCATGGAGGATGACTTTATCAGAGACAAGATCGCTTCCAAACATAAAGATTTGTCGTTGTTAATGGAACATGTACGTATCTTACAAAATTCTGCTACAGAATTGCGCGTGAGTTTCGAATCCTTCTCTTACCGTGACAAGTTGATAGAAAAAAAGTTCAAGTCAGAATTTCATAGCATTGGTAAGGGATTGCTTGAATTATTGATAAGACAGTACAAGAGGAGACCTCATACAATACCAAGGGAAATATTGTCCTGTGACCTATTGGAAGTAGGAAAGTGTGCAGCAACTTTCACAAAATCAACCCTGATTCCGCAATCTTGTATCGATTATGTCAAAGCACTGGACCTCTTAGATATTCGTCCTGGAATATTGCCACAGTCCATAGACTCTACGCACTGGGACCATCTGGTCAAAGCACGTCGACACAAAATAGAAATGGAAATGAAGGTAAAAGCGATAGCCGCAGATATATCGGAAGCGGAACATAACATCATGGAATTAAATAAGAATATTACAAGACACAAAACCGAGATAGATAACCTGAGGGAACAGTTGCGCAAACTGCGCCAGGACAAGGTCGACTTTGCTCAGAACGTGGAGACTCAATTCGTGCTGAAGATGGGCCAGGTGGAAATTCAACCTCACGGGTATCTTGATGATACGAGGAACGCCATCTTCATACCTAGATGCGAAGTAGAGAAAGTTAATCAGACAATATTAAATGCAGGTGATAAGAAGTTACAGGCAATGACCAGGACCATTAATTTTCGTAGAGGGATACTCTCCAAGGAATGGGCGCATAAATATTTCAAAATGAAAATTGAAGACTTGCGGGAGGAATTGTCCTCTATTGCAAATGTAAATGTCACTAGAGATATTCAGGTATATTTGAAACGCAAAGCCAAGAACATCAAGGATGATAAGATTACGCAGCAGCTGGAACGAGACCTAGAGATGATGCACAGAATCTTTGAAAAATCCTTGAAAGGATGGCTCCTCAAGATGAATGATGTTGAGAATAAGATCCAGGCAACTAAGAGGAATAATTCACTCCTTGACAAAAGCATTACGGAAACGAACGTAACTAGATGCGAAATGGAATTACAGAGAAACTTGACTGCCGTGGAGGAGGAACAAGAACGTCGCGATGATAAGATGAAGATGATCGTGGAAAGATCAGAATTGATAAGGAAGCTCCAGAGAAATTACGCTGAGCTCTTGGTATTGCAAACGGAACACGAGCTTCTTCGTCTACGGAGATTTCCTGTACTTGATTGTTTCAGGACTCTGTATGATGATGTTAATGATAAACGAAATTAGTGTTGATAAGTTGTATCTGTTAGATAATCAGTGAAAGATATGTCAGTGAGAATAAAATTTCATCTAGTTATTAGTGAGGCTACTTTATGTCCAGATGAATTCTTCGGATAGATGCATACGAATCAATTTGATCTGAGAAATTCCCAGGTGGCCCTTACGCTGCTATTTTATGAGAAAAGTGTAAAAGTGAAAGATCATCCCGCGACGATTAGGTATCAAATATGCTTCTAGTTTTCCAGTAGGTTTTTATGTTTGCCCGGCTTTTGATCTTATGGATTCAAGAATGACTGCTCCAAAGTACACATGGCGATCAAGGCTTCGGCGGGGATCATTGTCACGTGACAATATAAATATTTTTATTAATGACAATATGATTTTTATTGATGGACGTGGAGGAGGCTGCGGTTTTAAAAGCATCCTACTAAATATTTGGTCTCTTGAAATTTTTCACTGTCATCTCTTGAGGCCCCTGCCGTCGGTAGTCAACACACACGAGTAACATTCAGGACATATCGCCACGAATCGATTAATCATCAACCTGCTGCCGACATACGTATAATATAACTGCCAGCCAGCTGCTCTACAAGGACAGAATTAGAATCGTCAAGCAAGAATCATAGGTATACTTCTCTTGCATCTGCCAACCTCGACCAACCCGATGATCGTAACTGCAGTCATGGCAACGAACATTACATCATCCCCTCCTCAGCTTTCCTCTCTTCTTATTTTCTCCCAATCATTTTTGCATCTCCTCGTTATCAACGTTCATCCATTCGTTTGGGCAGTCGTTGCGTTTTTACTTAAAATGAAAAAAAAGGGGGGGGGGGGCTTGGGTCAAAAGTGCAGTATCGGTGTTTTTGCCAACTAAAATTCATCGTATAACACGTGCGTGCCCCCTTTTATCCCAGCCTGTATTCCCGTCCCGTAAACGCTCACATAGAAATAACATTGACACGGAAGTGCATTCTGTGGGTATTGGAAAAGCCGGCACTCCAATCAATGCAAATCAAATCGAGAGCCGTGAATACGAAGCGTATAGTCAAATCAACTGAATAAAAGCTTCATGAATGTAAAAGACTGGTGAATGCTAACCGTGCAAACCAATCTGATAATGCGTCTTTCCTTGGGAAAGCGGCGAGGCTTACCGCGATAGAAACGCCTTACGGTAATTCTACAGTCCGATACGCACGTACTGCGAAAATCTTACGGATTAACGATGGACGGATTCCGAGTGCCGATCGATTAACACTGTAACGCCCTTTAGCTCACATCATCCAACTAGTATTCGTAATTATTCCACTCATCGTCATCAGCTCTCCAGCTGCGCACGTTACGTTCATCCGGTGTCACATCACGAATTTCCGAAGCATCCCGGTCAGCTCGGTCGCTTGATTTTTGGGATTCTACTTGCTCGTAGTATTCTTTATTTTCAAAAATAAATATCCTTTTAGTGAACTATCTTGGTCGTTGGTACTTGGGCTGTCATTATGATTTCACCATTTTCTGGTCTATATCGTAGCTTCTCATATCGTATCTTGTCAAAGATGCTGCAACCGTAGCTGCTGGATTTTCGAAAACCCAAGGAATACCAAACCGTACGATCTGGGGAAGTACCTAGTACACGGATACACTCTTGAGGTTACTGGGAGCAGATGTTACTCAGATTGATTGATTTTCAAGAGTTTTGACTAACCGTTAACATTAAATGACTGGCAGAGGCTGCGGGCGAGTATTGTACTACTTCGAAGCATTTTGTAAATTAGAAACGTGTTTAATTTTTATAAAAGAAACAGAAATTTTGTGCCTTTCATCCTAGAAGCCATTGGAGGAAACAATTGATGATGTTCCCTAAAGATATCTTCACAGAGATCTTGCTCGCAGCCAGGGTCATGTTTGCCGATAGCGCAAAACGAGAACTCGACAATGCTAGAAGTTATCCATTGATTTGCAAAGTTGTAACGCGCCTGAGAGATGCATATAACAATTTAATATGGTAAAAAGAACGTGGAGATAGGAAGGGAGAGAGAGAGAGAGAGCGAGAGAATTTTATTTATTCGTTCAGAGGCCGTAGAACCCCGTAGACCGATTACACAAGTAAAGAAACGTAATAATAATAAAAAGTAATAAATTAAAATAGAGCAATAAGGGAATTTACAGCAGTAGGTCATTTATTTACCTTAAGTACGTAAAGTATCGTGTTAATACGATTACAGATTTCTAACGCATACGCATTCCATGACATAGTATGAAACAGAAAGGGGGAGCGACAGAGACAGAGAGTAAGAGAGAGAAGAAGATCAGGCGACGATAAAAATTTGACACCGACTACCTTACAAGAAAAGCTTCAGTCGTTTTACGGCTCTTGCGCTGCGCTGGGCTACGAAGGGACGACAGCGAGCGAAACTCGTTATTATCCCCAGGTACTTCTTCACGGCGTCTGAGACGCCAATGCGCCGTTGAAGGCAGTTCGCGAAGCTCGCTCGCGGGGCACTTTCAGACCATAAAGAGACAAAGGAGCATTCTTGCTGTGGAAGGTAGTAAACTCTGATTTTCGCAAAAAAATACCTGCCGCTCGCACGCCCAGTGAAACAAAACGTAAAGAGTAGCCAGTGACTCTGTCGACATTCCTTGGCGAAAAGTAGAAAAATTGCAATATGGGTCAGGCCTAATTTTTCTACCAGCCTTGTTGTAATTGTTAATAATATTTTCTGGACCAGAGTTTGATGAAAATTGGCAGAAGGGTTGTAAGTCCTTCGAGTAATGCTATAACCTGTCTGGCATTAAATTTTGAGTTTTCAACTCAATTTTCTACACTGGTATGTACTATAACGGTTGACCATTTGATACATGACATTAATCCTTAGTAAGCTGGGTAGTAGCGGCATTAGTCTGCTGTTGTAATACTAACGTATGCGCGCCACGTCAATATCGTCAGTCAAAAGGGGATGAAGAAGCACAGAGAGGGAATATGGAGAGAGCCCCTAGTGCTGGGGAGACCATTTCCTTTTCGCAGGATTTCACTGAACGTTAGGGATGTTTCATACTGTCTACTTTTGGCGATGTCGAGATGATTTGCATAGATTGTTTATACATGCAATGTGGGTTCCTGACTGGATCGAAGTTTACTTATGTAAGTTTGGTTGGACCATCTTAAAGGGTGGTATCCAATGGTCATTAATGATAAAGTTAGAGATAAGACACTGTAGAGACCCGTGCTTATATTTTGTGGGGTTTTACTTTCTATTGACTTTCAACAGAGACGCTTCTACTTCACGAGCTTCCGTGAAACGGACCCAACTTCGTGCCAAGATGTTCAGGCTTTGGGTCCGACTTTACGATTACGTACGAAACTAATCTGGTTTTAATGATGGGGTCCTACACGAGGGCATGGGAATAATGAAGTGTCAAATTGTATATAGTGGGCGGCATCCCCCATAGGCTGTCTTCCTCCCTTTGGGACCCTTCGAAACGCGTGTAATGTATTCCTTGGGCAGATTTTAATTAGCAGCCGGTGAGACGGGCCCTCGTTACCGTATCCTTCCTATGATTATTCACAAGGGCCTCTCGAGGGCCTCGGACTTACTGTTTTTCCATAAAAGAGTCATACCAAAGGACCCGCTGATGGTTGGGTGATTATATTGAGGATAGATTATTAAAGAAAAGTAAAGAGCAATAGAAAGACCGTCAATAAGGTTCGTGAGCCACGATTCACAATAGCAGCTGCCTTATGGGCCCCTCGTTTCTCGCGAAATCTCAGCCGCCATTAATTCCGCCGCAGCCGACAGGTCACTCGAGTAGAACAGCCCATTATAGATATTATAAGCCAAGAACGTAAGAACAGCCCTGGCTTTAAGTTATTGCTTATCAAATAATTATTATTGTTGTTTGCTTTACGGATCTTCGCGGGTCGTTGGGGTCCAGCAATTTATTTTGATATTTATTACCGATGACCGATACCGACTCGACTCGTGGACGAGTGCCCGTCGATTCAGTCTCCCAGAACTGATATCAAAATTGAAATCAGATTCGCACATTACTCGTGTGAATTCACACGAGGACTCGCAAGGATTTGCAAGGATTCGGCCCAATGGCCTGTGAGCCGGAGCCGCGGTTCTCACGTTTGCGTGCCGAACGAGAAGACGACGCCGCCGCCGCCGCAAATAAGAATTAAAAGGTTCCTCCTTCTCCTTCCTGAGATTGCAGAGGCTTGAGAGCGAAACCACCTTAAACACAGGTCACGTGTGTTGCCTTTTTTGTTGCTATATTTGCCTCCCTGTGCCGCCATCTCACCCTCCCTGCCTGCCTGACTGACTGCCCGCCTGCCTGCCTGCCTCCCTGTAGAAAGTCATCGCTAGAACAGCCCATCTTCTTTCTTTTGGACCAAAGATGGACCACGCTATGGGATTATTCCTCTTTATCGGAGGATGAATACCTATGTGAAGCTATGGGAATTCGACAAAAGAAGCAAATTAGAGTACCTGGAATTCCATAGACTCTTTTAATATCCATAATTATACGGTCAGTAGATTTTCGCTAGACAGTGTCCTCTTGCAATTTGACCATGATTCTCGAAGTCGACTGTACCAGGTTGCTGCCGTTTTTCGAAAATAAGAATACCTCAGAGGACGCGGCAGGTTTTAAAGTCTTGGGGCTGTCGATTGGCTGGCCGCTCGTCCGGGGCCCCGTCTGTTGGCAGGGGCAACCATTATATAGTAGTAAATATCGTAACGACTCTTCTCTGGCAAGGAGTAAAGGGCTAACTACGAGTAATTATGTAATTGCTGAAGAATTACTTACCGAGCCGGTCCCGTGGTCCATCATTCAGTGACATTCCCGTCCTTTTTACGGCCTCCTGAGTGCCGGTCGTTGTCTTCCAACTATCTTCGCGTGATAGCCCAGCGCTGAATTCGCAGTTGCTGCTGCAGTGGCTGTTGCTGTTGCTGTTGCTATTGGTGTTGCAGCTTTGCTCTGTTGTTGCTCGTGTGGCCCAGCCGTGAGGCAGCTGCTTCTTGATTTGCCAGGCATCGAGCATAGGTTGTAACTAACTCATTCCGTTGCTTTTATACCAGTACTCTTCTAATTTCACTCTGCAAGATCTTAGAGATTGTTTTACTACCAAACCCAACACAAATATAATCTTGTATGACTATTGTCGAGTACGTATTGCCACCGACATTAGACTCCTATCCAGTTCTCTGTTCTCTACTTACAGGCTTACTTAATGGGCCAAGGAAATTTTTATTAGGATTATTTTGCTAAGGTATTTTTTTTTATTTCCTTCTCGTATCATCATCCACATACCATAACGTCTTCTGCTTAGAGACGTCGTTCTTCTAGGCTATTCAAAAATAGAAGCCGACATCGCACTGCCTTCAGGGAGTTGATACGATCAACCCTGCAGAAGGACTCGAGCAATTTTACCGTCAAACTTACAGCGGCTGTTGATGTATTAGTGCGATTAGAGAACCCCAATTTGTTGCCGTTACGGATAGCTGTTCGTTATCGGGCGTAACTATCGAGAGATTTCACGCAGCACACGAAACTGTTGGTGGGACTATCCTGGGCCAAAGGAATTTTCGGTATTTCTTAAGATATGTACATCGGATAAGATTTTGGACTCTTTTTATTCTGAAATTCAATAGCGCCGAATATTATAAGTCTTTCTCAATCATTTCCACCGTGTAGTCCCTTAAGAATATAAAATCATGTGAGGTAATAATCAGAGGGATGTTTTGTCACGTTCCGCATGACGAAACCTAGCAGATGTTTGACCATCGCGTGAGTCTTCACTCCACCTGACATTTCAGTTTTACCGGAAAACGTGTGGCCATCAGCGCTGCCAAATTGATTCCATGGATTGATTCGAAAATCTCAATGGTAACTTCTCTGTAGCGATATAACAAAAATCTATATAGGTAGTATTTACAGGACCATGGACAGTATATCTGCTGAGCACGGAAGTGAATCGTGAGTTAATGATCAGACAGATGATACGGATCTATTAAGCGATCGGAGAGTTATTATCGGTGTGACGGTACCAGAGCGTAATTGGTAGCGAGAGTAGATCGGCGTTCGAATCAACAGATCAGGAACGGAGATAGGAAGAACAAGCCAGCGGTTCCTTCATCATGGTGCTTCTTATTTCGTGTAATTCTCCCGGAAGAGGTGGGAGCAGAAACATGGCAAAGGGTCTAATTCAGTTAGAAACCGTACCGGATGGCACACGACATGTGCACCATGTCTGAAATTGCTAAGAGATATTTATCCTGGTAGATATTCGAGATATTCATGGTTCGACATGGAAGCTCAACACGGACTGGCTGATTAAATGGCCCGGCGGCCACTGCCAACCATGTATTTAGTGAGAGCACCCTTTACAACTACAGTACTCGGTCAGACCACGTCATCGGGTTAAAGATCCCTTTTCAATGATCTTTATTCTTCGTTCCTCATTCTTTCTTTTTAATGAAGTAGAACTGACATAATCTACGCTCATTAGTATAGCCACCTGGTGGAATTTTCCGGAACTAACAAAAATGCTCCCTGCGAAGATGCAATTTTAGGAGACTTTTATCAAATTCTCCTTACACGTCCTCTGCGGAATTTTCCGGAACTAATGCAGGCGCTTAACATCGTCATCTGGTGGAATAATCCAGGACTAACCAGAAGTTACCTAATTTGGAGTGCAAATATCTCACTTATTATGTATGCTATCCGTCTTCTTTTTTTCTTACTCTATGACTTTGCAGTTAACTTATTTTGATATCATTTTAAATGACAAAGATAACTTTTTTATTGGTGAACAGAAGTTGAACGAACAATAATATGCACAATCGATGCGCAATCAAAAAATATTTAATGACTGTCGCACACTGTTCTACCGCAAACCATAAACGTATATTTTAACTGATAAACTCTGCATATCGTGGCACATGCAAGTAGGCTTCCGTGTAACCATGTAGGCATGCAGGCATCTAAGTAAAATCACAGGCAGACTCGACTGTCACGAACTAGCAAGTCCTGAGTAAAGGTGACCACGTGAAAGGTATGGTGGGGTCGGATCGAGGTAGGATCAGACGAGGTTCAGGGTAAGAAAGGAAGCAGGGGATGTCGGTGGGCGGCAAATACTAACTCGAGACCGCCTTCGATCTCTGTTTCTCTCTCTCTATCTCTCTCTCACTTCCTCTCTTCGACTTCTTTACCTGTTTCTCTCTTGTTCTCGGCCTCTCCTCTCCTGTCTGTTCTCCCACGCTGCACCTGTCACGTGCACAACGTTCCTGCGTAGTGGTGAGCCCTCTCTGTATGCAATAATAGACATGTGTGGATATGTGTCCCCTCCTCTAAGTACAACAATGTATGTGCGTGATGACAGTGTGGGTATGTGTTCGAGACTGAAGTCACGCCAAATCCATTTATCTTGCCGCTAGGTATCTACGTACTCATATATGAGATGGTACGTATGTGTAAAATAAGAGTATGTTTGTGTCCAGCGAGTACATGTTGCACGAGTCTGGATGTATTTGCGATGGATAAATTGGTGTGAGAGAATAAGAATTTTCCTTGAGAAAAGCGAGAGTCCAGATTGTCTTGGTGATTATAATGAGATTGATTATTATGGCACACGAAGGATCGAATGAGAGTGGGTTTACGATTTATTAATTTTTATATTTATTTTCATAATGATGAATGTTCTTTATAATTGATCTATAATATACATCATAGCGTTCAGTTTATACATAATTACATTTGTAAAGTTTTCCTTTTTTAATTTTCTTTCGTGTCGCTCTTTCATCCTTCTTATCGCGTATCTTACTCTTATCGGATTGATGCTTACTCGTGAACAGTGAGGCGCCGAGAGACGAGAGGATTAAACTAAAAAACACGTAGAAAAGGTCTCCGATCAATCGATACTTCATCGTATCGATATTTATATATTTATATTTATATTTATATATTTATGCCAAATTATATTTGATATGAAAATAAACGTATTTACAACCAAAATCGTAGAGGAGCCACATCGGTTGGACGGCGCTGACGGCACTCGAATATGTGGAACGTGCAAGTTTCACTTTTATACGTAATAATTGGATTCACTGTTGCTTAGTTTATTTTCATTGCAGTGCATAATACTTTTTATTCAAGCCATATGCTATAGCTAGTCGAATCACTAGGACAATGTTTGATTATGAAAGATCGTCAGCGCCACGAAACCGATCGTTCACATACCACCATTGTTACGCGCTGGAAAATGATGGTACGATTTTTAAAATCTAAGGAGGAAGTTCTGCGGCAGTGCCCGCTACTGGCCGCTGGTACAGAGTATCGTTAAGATTCCTAGGAAACAATAAATAAAATCTATCTATTCTCAATTATCTAGCGAGACGACGACGTCGACGACAGGATCCATGAGAATCCTCCGTGTATGTTTTATTCGATTCACTGGTCAATTTTTCATCCCCTACAATTCGCCGTATTCAACATTCTACACTCGTTTCTAGTTCCCTGCACTAACACGACATTGCATTTTTCATTTCTAGCTGCCATTAAAGGTTGACAATCGCCATGCCTAATCCCTTATGAGTTGTGTGTGTCTATGTGCGTATGTGTGTGTGCCTCACTTAATTATTGTTCATCCGTATTCTTTTTCATTCTGTCAATTTGTTCAATCCTTTTTTTTCCTTTCGATTCTGACAACACGTCTCTTTACAAAATATTCAGAGGTCACCGTTCAAAGAGGGAAGAAGGTGATGTCGATTATCAATAACGTTTACACTCTAAATTTAATGATCGTTACGCGATACATCGATATATACAGCAGTACTAATAGGTTAGTGATTAAATAGTAGCGTATTTACTAAATATACGTTATCACAACAATGATAAAAGTAGGGCGTGAACCAGGGCCGGAAGATAAATCGCATCGTAAATTGATCGCAATCGACTAGCGATCACGATACGATTTCCGATACGATTTCATATCCAAATCATTTCCTACGATCCTCAGAGAGAGCATTTCGATCAGCTATCATTTGTTTTTTCCTTTTCATTTTTCCTTTTCGCATTTACTCTTTCTTCATTCATTTTGTGTCAGACGTTTTCTTCACGCACCTCATTCACACATACTAACTTTTTCTCATACTGGCGCATCCACACTCTCAACGGTACACAACACGACGTACTAGAATCTTTCTCGTGAGTGCATTTTCCCACAGAGTAAAAAGACAAAATAAAAAAGCAAGAATATCAAGAAAGTGGGAGAAAACGTTGAAAAATTAAAATACATC
Organism: Calameuta idolon; assembly: GCA_030142285.1. Taxonomy (NCBI): domain Eukaryota; kingdom Metazoa; phylum Arthropoda; class Insecta; order Hymenoptera; family Cephidae; genus Calameuta; species Calameuta idolon. The sequence continues at coordinate 105,436 of JARQSV010000664.1, read as the reverse complement.
TCTACAAAGGAGCTTTCGTATTACTTCATAGACCCGTGACTTGGGCCGGAGTATTTGGTATTGCACGGTTTTCGGGAAAAGAGAGAGGAGGGACGGGATGAATCTTAATGTATGATGTATGATGTATTTAATGCTCTGTCGTTGTTGGATGCACTCAGGCGGCATTATGTTCAAGTCTCTTGAGAAGCTCTAGCACTTTCATCGACACGAATTAATAGAGAGATAGAAGTTGTGACTCTAATTCGTCTCTCATAAACCCATCACACGACTTCCGACGCAACACTGAGGATTCGCAAGGACACGCGCGGGTGTTAGTAAAATTTTGGCATCACAGCGGAGGATAGTCATTGTGTCTGTCCAGAGGACGACAGAACGAGACTGGTCACGATCCAGTTCCGGTCGAAAGGATCTGGAGATCTCTGTGAGCTTGTGGATCCCTCGAATGCGCATCCCTGACGGCTCTAGATCCGAAGACTCTGTCGCAGCCAGGAATCGTGCACCTGGCCTCGTCCTTCATGGATGCATCTTCCTGGGGCGACCCTGGCGAAGCTGAACATGACATGTGTCTCGCACTTTGCTCTTGAGAGAGTCTCGTCAGATGGTTCAGATGACTCAGATGCTGATGCGTGAGACCGTTCAGACCGGCAAGATGTGAGGCGAAAGACGTCAGATCCGGAAACGTATTACCGCCCAAGTGAGGTGGCAGAAGGAGGGGATGGGGTGGCGGGATCCTGGCAGCTAAATCAACTCCTGAGGACAATCCTGGTGGCATTGGATAACCTCCTAAAGCTCCAATACGTGCATCCGCGTAGAGTCGCGCTAGAAAGTCGTTGTGCAGAAGTGGATTCATCTGAGAATCATCGACACGGGGTGATAGACTCGCCGGCATGGTTGAGGACAATGGAGGACTCGATGAGGTTGATAATAGTTTCCTGTGAAGGTTGAGATTGGCAGAGTGTCTGTCACGAGATCTCTTCGATGGAAACGCGGCATTACACCCATCGACGCTGCAGCGATGCATCAGCTTCAGGTGGACGTTCTGATAGTGGGTCTTGACGCCAAAGTGATTCTGAAAGACTTTGCCGCAGGCTGTGCATCGGCGCGGATTGTCACGGTCGAGTGGCACCTCCTGGGTACTGACGAAGCCGCCATTCTCGTATCTCGCATAGGTGATGAGACTATTGTCCGTATCCATGGCCGCTGTGGAGGGCGAGGCGCTGGATGAGCGAGAGCCATGAGAGGAGTTGTCCATGGTGTCCATCATGAGGCTGGGGCTGGTAGAGATGCGGCCAGACCTCGAAGCCTCCTGCGTTCCGAACGGCATGCGACCCTGCGACAAGGACTCGAGTTGACGCAAAGCATTCGAAGAGTCGAGGGAGAGGTCGTCACTAGTGCTCGGGTGGCTGTCGACCGAGCTCGGGGCACGCGGAATATCATCATCGGGACGCTCACCTTCTTGATTCTGAAGAGCTTCATCCTCCTCCTCGTCATCCTCCTCCTGGATCTCCTCATCCTCGTCCTCTTCTTCATCCTGCTCCTCGTCATCGTCCTGCCTAACATTAGGACGATCACGATGATCCTCACGACCGTCGTTATCCTTGACATCCTCGTCCGCCTCCATTGCTTGATGTCCTTCCTCTTTCGATTCATTCTTCTGCCTCATCACTCGGTCCTGCACAGCCTTATCCTCCTCCATGCTCTCTTTCGTTTCGAGCTTGTCCACTCTTCCACTCTCCTTTGCGTTCTTATTCATCTCGTTGCCAGAATTCGTTTCGCGAATGCTCGTCGTTAGGTAGGAGTTTCCTGGTTGCATGGGGGATAATACGGTTAATGGCGATTCCTGTTTAATCCCAGGGGTGTACTTAGGTTCTGGGGTTAGTTGCCGCTTCGGAGATCTACCGGTATTCGTTGTGGAGGATAAATCTCTGGGTTTCTCCTGAGATATTCCTACGGAATCATTATTCTCTTCGGTCATGATGGTTTCATGCTGATTGGCACCTTCCGTATTGGCAGTGCTGCTATCAACTACTGCAGCCGCTATCAATTCTCTCGAGTCTCTCTCGTGTCTGTCAGGGGAGTCGAATCTCGACTCTTCGTGAGAAATCGCTTGTTTGGGAGATGGTGAGTTTTTTCTCTCCTCAGCTTCTAATCGAGACATGGACATGTCTTCGGGTTGATCCTGAAATACAGCGTCGTTTGAAGAATCACCGTCAGTCGAAGATGAGTGGACTTCTGCGGGAATTGTGCATCTCGTAGGATTTTGAGACTTTCTCTTGCGTACGCCGCGACTGTGAAATGCTGAATTTCCAGAGGTTATGTTCATGGATGAAGAATGATGGTCCATGGCTCCTACCATGGAATCATTGTCTTCATTGCTATCTGGATTACTGATGAGTTCATCGTCAGCCATGTCACCTAGGAAAAGTTTAGGTCGTTTTGCTAAACTGAAGTCCGTTGGTTGATCATCATCGTCCCTATGCGACAGTCTGGTTAGTTGATGATTATCCTCTTCAGCCACGACTACAATTCCACAGTCATCGTCGTCATCGTCCTCCTCCCCTTCCGGTATCGTAGGTGGCGCTGACGGCGACATACTCGCTGTTGTTGTGTTCGATGGTGCTCTCGTTGTCGACGTTGTGCTCGTCGTGCTAGTTCTTTGTTGAACATTTTCGTCGTAAGCTCTGGCATTTTGAGAGGACAAGTCCAGATGCTTGAAGTCGAGAGCACAGAGGGATGCTGGGGAACGGAGATCAGGCGGCGGAGTAAGTAAAGGAAAGGATCCAAAGGATAAAGGATTGAGACCTGTCGCTGGTACCGGTAGACCAACTTGAGGAGGTAGGACCAGTGCGTGAGCCATGGACGATCGTCCATCGTGAGGAGAGATTTTTCTTCTAAGGTGTGGAGAATGTAGCTTAGGATTAGGATTAGCACTATGTCGATTTCTGGATCTTCTCGAGCTGAACATCATACTGCACCCTTTCACGGTACACTGGTGCATCTCGCGAAGGTGCACGGCACTAAAATGAATCTTGAGTGCACCCTTATCGCAGAAAGTCTTCAGACAGACGTTGCACTGCACCCTCTTCTTACCCGTGGCAGGATTTATAAAGGGCGTCCCCAGATTTGGGGGCATGTTTGGAGAAGCACCCCACTGATGTCTCTTACCCGGCGAGTGAGGTTTTCTGCCAGGAACACCAGGAGGCCTTCCGAGAGGTGTCGTTTGAAGAGGTAGAGGTTGAGAATGCCGGTGATCCATATATTTCGATCCAGAATCCCTTCTGCTGAGATTTAGAGCACTTCCTGAATTCTCATCATCATCTTCATCCTCTTCCGAGCCGAATTCGCTGCTCTTTTCTCCGCCACTGTGAGGATCCGCACTGGGCATTCCTGATAAACTGGTCACCGGAGGTTTTCCAATAGATGGGTGCTGAAAATGAGTAGGAAAATTTGGTGGCAGAGTTCCCGAAGATACTGCCACCGCCAAGGGATGATTAAACGTCATTGCAGCTGAGGAAACAGGTGCTCCCGATACCGGAGGCCTCAGCTGAGAACTAGATGAATGATGAGGTGGACTGTGAGGACTCTGAGGATGTCTCGTGCTCTTTCGTGACTGCATCAATGCGTCTTGAGGTGGTGGTGGTGGTGGCAAAGGCGGAAACGCTGGTAGACCAAGAGTGCCGAGTTTGCGAAAATCGAAAGGCTGCATACTCTGCAGTCTATTAAGAGGTGAAACTGTGAGGTGAGATGCCGCAACGGCAGCCGCAGCAGCTGCTGCCTCCATCGCCCTGGATGGCGCACTGGATGAGTTCGTTGAGAGGCTAGGGTTGCTGCCCGCCGTTGAGTAGTGCTTTTGCGCGGAGGGTGACATCGATGGATGAGAGACAGGCGCTGAGTGTGGCGGGGGCGGAGGCGGTGGAGGCGGTAGTCTCGACCCTGGTGGTGGTATACCACAATGTAAAAGGTGTAACGGGGGTGGTAAGTGTGCTAGAGGCATCGTCGGAGGGGATGGTCGCCGGCTCGGGGACATAACATCCGACCCTGGCGCTCCGGCGGCCAAAAGTAACTGCTGTACGAAGGGACGCGTCTCGGCGAATCTGAGGAACTGCTGTAAAACCAGCGGTTCCTCCTCAGCCGAGCAGATGCTCCATCGGTCCAGCACCGGGCCGTTCTGCGAGTCCTGAAATCATACAAGTATTTCCTGTCAAACAATAAGATCTATGTATTTATAATAAATTATACATTGTTTCTCGTGGAGGATCAGAAGTGCTGGATATCAGGAAAAGAGAAATGGAGTTGAATTCCAGGTGGACATTTTCCAAGGATTGATACATAGTGGCGATTGAGACTTCTGCTATCCCTCTCATTGGCGTGGGTACCAATTTAAACTACCGATCCGGTTTCGACATTCCGCTCGCACGTCATGGCCTCAGAGAAGAGTCACGAGTCCTTATAAATTTGGGAGAGTCGTGTTTACAGCATCGGTACGCTTGTCTCTCGACTTGTATATTTACGCATTCCGGCGGGCTCGACGTAACGCAGGACGCCCCAGCGCCGCGACGCTTTTCGTGTCTTGCTGTATATTTCTTCAGCGGCGTAAGACCGCCCAGCATACCCACTCGGGATCATCGTCAAACGCACTCCAGGCTTCTGTGTTTCAAAGGTGGATCTATACCTATGCACACGTACAGACACACATCCGCACTTTTACTCAGCATATCCTATAGACTTATGTGTTATCCTGAATCTCATTTTCAAGAACTCATTACTTGTTTAAATCTTATACCTCCTCTTCGGTGAACACATCCTACTCATTTCCTAGTTCACTTTCTTGAAGATGCCCACAAATTTTTTTCCATCGTTTCAATTCAACTTTGAAGGCTTCCACTTTGAACAGCGATTCTGCAGTTCTTCTTTGTAGTTCCTTGTCCTCCTGTTGTAACTTCCGCGTTGATAAGGATGTTTCCACGAAGATCGGAAAAGGAAAGGCCTGGCTGACGAGTTTCAGAGCTTAGATTGTGATTTTAAAGTTCGTTTGAGCTATCGAACTGCTGGCGGGAATCGTTTGACTATATTATAGCGATCAAGTTCTCATTCACGGATAATAAAAAGACAGAGAGTCTATGTGGAGTTGGCAATACTTGAATAGAAGACATCAAAAATCTAGGACGTCCCATTTTGCAAGGTGAGATGCGTGACGGAAGGTTTGCGTCGTCTGCGCAGAGTCGGAAGAATTCCGCGAAGGAGTTAAACGATCCTTGTTACGTAAAAGGAAGGGAAAAACTTAAATGGTCGAGTGTCTGAGAATGCAAGAGCACCGAACCGTGGGACTGAAATTTCAATCTCGCACGCGAAGGAAACTCTGACGTGAAGTTGCGTCGCACTTTCGTGGACGGAACATAAGAGTCAAGTCAACGAGAATTATCTGATTTCCACGTGTTAGAAATAAATGAATTTTAATGTACAGAAGATCTGTCTCATGCTCAAAACAAAAGATTACGAAAGCCTTTTAAAACTGGCCAAATAGAAAAAAAGTGGATGTATCTCATAAGACGAGCCTGACTGTGAGGAGTCGATCAGGAGAATGAGACTACTGGTAGGGAAAGGCCGTTGGTGTGGCAGTAGGGAAAGGCCGCTCTGCTGCTGTCCCTTCAGGTGGCGCTATCTGGCGGCGTGATTTTAACCGTGAAGACTGACTGTGCCGTTTTCCTCGTGAAGAGGAGGAGAAGCGGCGATCGAAGAAGGTGCCACCCGTGACTGGACACTGCATATCATTTCACGCCGACTGACTCTGTCTTATTCGTGTGTAGAAATCGTGAAGATCTCGCGTGGATATCCGCTTCTAAATTGGATTGCAACTACCATCTTTTTATCCGTTTCTTCGGCTCCCCCGACTCCTTTAAAATAATCAACTAACGAAGTACTCGTATACGAGGGAGTGATTACTTTCAGGGAGAGTTAAGACAAATTAGTAAATCAGTGTTTAGCCGTCCGTTTCGAAAAGCGATATTCAATTTTTCTATAGTCTTGCGACTATACTCAAATGCGTTTACGGTATAATATTTACTTGTTGGATACTCTATAGGTTTTTCTCATCTACGTCGTCATTATCATTATCATTCTGATTCTCATTTTGATTCTCATGCTCCTTGACTTGACCACCGTTGAGCGACTCGAATCTGTTTGACTGTGGGCGCCTCTCGTATACTTAATATCGATATTACCATAAGATAATATAATAATTTAACGGCCTGGGGGCTATTTTTTAAAAGAGGACTTCTCCTCGATACGTTCAGTCAAGTACCTTTTCCCATGCCGCTTCATCCGCTTCATCCGGACCAACGATTTACATATGAAACACGTTTTTTGTCAGACCGAACCTCCGCCGTCCGCGTGTGGAGACACTCGAGCCAATTTCTTGCAATTAACCGATGCCAAACCCAACCGAATGACGGATAAACGAGACCTCATCTTGCTCATAATACAGGCGGCCCTAATATTCCGCTTCCTCTTTTCAAATACGGGACATACTTTCGGTATCATTATGTCTCTCCTATTGCAGACGATTATTCCAGTATCCAGTTCTCACTCTGAGTCATTAGGTATTGCCAGTTGAAATCAAAGTGTCTAACTCAAATTTCGTCAATACTTTGTCCCGTATCAGATTTTGGAGTCTTTATTGGAAAGTCCTTTATTCCTCCCTCCTTCAGCTTCATTAATTATTCAGGCCTTCCCAGTTGTTCCGCAAAGTTTTCAGCGAATTGGTCACGCTCCTCCACGTCGGGTAGCTCAATTCTCTTTTATGAGCCGCCTCGACTGTCCAGTCGAAATTCCATCGTTTTATCGTGCAACCTGGAAGCATCCATGAAGTGGCGAACGCGGATCCGTTCGGTCGTAAATCTTGTAGGAACGGCAGGTCTTTCTATTCTCCTTGGAGTCTCCTGTTCTTTCCTTTCCTCGATCGCACAGTCTCTTACTCTCTTTGCATCTTCGAGGCTCAGGAGAGACGCCGAGCGTCGATCCGGCGCATTGCGCCTAGTAAACGGCCACTTTGCCGCGTGTAAAATTTCTGAATTCCATGGTACCCTCGCGAAACTGGTTTTCTCGCGGACTTGCGAAACACTAACACTGCAACAGTCTGGCTAAATCTGAACCTCGCTATTTCTATCGAGCTACGCGTACGCGTGTAGTATACTACACGACGAGGGTCGCACCATTCTCACGGGAGATTTTATACCGTGGTACCTATCATCTGGTAAAACTACAGCTTCCGTATGAAGCAGCAACGCTTGTAGTCCGCGCAATAAAACTGACAAAACATCTCACGGTATTCAGAAATTTCAAAAAAAAAAAAGGGAAACAAATGCCTGCATTCTTTCTCACGTTTCTCATTACAAGATCACGCATGCAAAACACGTGCACCTGTCATTTTTTTTTAACCATTGCTTCTGTTCCTCGTTTCTTTTCTATACGAGATCTAACACCTTTCAATCAGTTTTTAAAAACCGGCGTTACCGACAAAAAGATTGATTCGAAGAATCAAAATTAATATATAATATCGTTAATAGGAGCTAACAGATCTACAATACGTTTATCGCGGGAATCGTCTCTTTGCCCGACCGTGCCTCGGGCACTTATTCACTATTCGTGCAGCGGAATAAAACAAAAGGTAAGAAAAGTCAGACGATCGGACGGACAGTCAGTCAGTAAGTCAGACAGATAGACGGACAGACAGAGGGATGAACGAGCGTATCGCTCGGGAGCGATTATCGGAGTACGCGAACAAATCCCCATTAGGGGGTACGCAATCGCGTGTGAAACTTACCGGCGATTGAGTTGCAGCCGAGCGCGCGCGCGCGCGCGCCGAGGTAAATACTACGAAAGCTTGGCTGCGTACGGTCAAACCGGTTTTCCATGCATTTAATTTCACGGTAACGTCGCGCCGATTCCGTTTACGCGTGCGCTCTCCTCGGTTCTCACCGATACATACCGATCACGATTATTCGCACCCATTATCGTGGGATTTGAATTTCCTTATTAGTATTTTTCTTGGCCAGTTTTGCCAGGACTTACGCAGGACAAGAGTGAGTGAATTTCTGGATGAAGTCGTCTCGTCTTATATCCTTCCATGAATTTGCTTCAAAAGACCAATGGATCTTCTCCAAAGGTTGGGGTTGACTACAGATTTGGATTCTGTTTCAAATCGTCTTGCATTAAATCTTGAGAATTTTTATGAAGCACATTTTTTCGCGTGCGTGTCAATGCATATACGATATGGAATTAATTTAGTGCTTTTAAAGGAATTGATAGCGATTAGGTGCGTGCATGACGTACGTTCACTTTGGTTTACATTTTTATCTCCGATCGGGAAGCACTCGAGTACCGGCACACGCGATGCACTTTTAAAAACACTGTTCATTGGTGTTCACACTTGTTTCTATCTAGAGATTTATCTCAGATTTGTATCGATAGATCGTTGACGTTTATCACAGTCCATTTAGTCTTTCTCCACGATAATGTCAGAGGATCCACTATTTTGAAGATTTAACTTTTAACTGATGGTAATGATGATTTAATTGTTTCATATGGTTTCATATAAATTGACAGAATCAAGTAATTTGATAGCTGTCAGCATCAATGTCACCATACGATTCCCAGGTCCAGAGCAAAAGTTGTGGTCCACGGATGCTGCAAGTAACTTCTTCAGTTCAATCTGTCAATGGGCTGCAACTTTCACGACGTAGAACGTGCGTTCTGTGTTAATCGCCGGATTGTATACATAGGCACCTGTCGATCACTCGCGGTTGTTTGCATTCGCGGACGTCGCGGCGCGGCGCATTGTAATAAGGTGCAAAGGTGGTATCGTCAGCATCATCCGCGTTGATGGAAATATAGGTCAATTTGGATAAGAAGGATCAAAAGAAGAGCAAGGAAATATGGAGCAGCCCGATAAACAGACGCTACGAGATTTAAAAAAAGGGGGAAGGACGTGAATTCATCATTAGAGTGGGAATCATGGAGATCAGGATACCCGCGTTTAACTCACCTGCAGTATGTATCCTCTAGTGTAATCCTCGTGTGTCCAGCCGAAAGCGGCAAGGAGACGGGTCACTTGTGCGTGCGGCAACTGATTAAACAATTGATCGAGCAAGATCTTAAGGCGAATCGGCAGTGCGCGCGAGCCGTAGAGTACGAGGGATGCGACGTCAAACGCGGCCGTCGGCTCGACACTCTCTGAAGCCAGTGGCCTCTCCTCCTTCTCCTCGAGTTCGCTCCGATCCCCACTACCAGGAGCTTTTACCCTCCCTACGACGCTTTTGTCCTCCCTACCAGACTGATGGGGGCTGGAGGCGACATCCCCACCACTGTGGAGGTTTGACAGTCGCGCGAGCGCTGCAACATACAGAGAACCAGAGACGTTAGGTTATGTAGCCTGACACCCCCACTCTCTCTCTTTCTCTCTACGCCTACTACTTCTCCTCCTTGTCTGCCTTCTCTCTCGCTAGAGAGAACGCATCTTCCATCCATTGCTAGCAGCCACGGACTTGGATCCTACCCTCTTCTTCTCTCTACGAGCCACTGGTTGGCTCCGGACGGCTGCTGACCCCCCTGTTCCTTGGTCCAAGAGACCGTCTCAGAGCCTCTGAACCTACGAGCCACGAACCTCCTAGCTGATACCGACCTCAGCCTCGTACACCGCCTCCACGACTTCTACCTCGTATCCTCATCCTCCTCCTTGCCGGTCGGAGATACTACGTATGTGGTTGTTTCTTTTTTGTATAGAGAGCAAACTAGTCTGTCTCTACCATACAGACAGTGCAAAGTCTACATCACTGCCCTTCATCCTGGCGTTAGCGTCAGCATCCGTGTTCATCAGTTCACGTTCGCATCACGTATATCCCTCGACGAGTTGTCTAGAGTCTCCCTATCATGTGAATTTTTTCATGAAACTCCAGCATCCATCAATCTGCTGCCGATGAACAACTAGGACCTGACAACCTGACGTAGAACGACCTCAGCTAAAGACCGTTCCTTTGCGCGTGCTTCTTCCTCATTTTTTTTTTTTTTTCATTTATTCCTTCGTTCATATGTCCGACTCGAATAAAGACTTCCTACGGGTTACGCTTCCGTTACTTGGGGAATGCAACGGAGTCGTAAGAGAAACAGTCAATCGGCTTTCCCTCAGGCCGTCACGCTTTTCGCACGCAGCGCCTTAAATGCAGGAGAGCCCGACTTGTTCGTAGAACGAAAGAAAGAAAAAGAGAGAATTCGGCAGGTACTACACGTGGAAGAGACTTCACGTAGTAAATATATGGAACTACTCCTAGGTAGCACTGAGGGGTGAGAGTGAAGGACCAGGGAAGAATCATTGCTAGAAAGATCGGCGAGAGGAGCCCTCGGTGCACACAGAAGGATCCATTACGATTTTTTTTTTTTTCATCTAGTCTGGGCCAATCGATAACATTGAGAAGGCGGTGTTTCTTACATAAGGAATGGTCCTATTCTAGTGGCTGTTATTGTCATTATAGATACTCTATGTGGGCCCCAGATCCACAGATCGTCCCAGCGGTCCCAATGGATCGAATGGTCCCAACCCTCCTGGCGTTCCACTATCCGCTCTCCCACTCGGTCTCTCAGCGTGCATTCAATAGAAATCATGGAGTCATCGCGATTGGGCGCCACTTGTCATTAATGACTCTTCGATTTTCGATTTAATTAAACCGTGATGACGATCTGCCACCTAGAGTGGTCCTTTCTCGGAAGAACGCGCTTCTACCTTAGAATCACGAATGATCCCGCTTTGGATCGGTCGATTCTAATCCTCTCAATTGATTTGCTGATCTCGCTAGAATAAGTTTAATGTATAGGTACTTGTGAATTCTTCGAATGGAATACTTTTGACATTTTGTGAATTATCTATACGATAGTCGAAAAGCGGCATAAATGTTTAACGCGAAAGGTTTAAGTTTTAAATGTAAAAAGCTTGGAGGATAGATGTGAAATCCCATTTTTAAAATAAATTTGTTCAAACCTCACAATAAACAAAAAAGGATTACTCGCGGGAGTGCTTCCACAATTTATCGAATTTTTCCACTTTCTCTTACCCGCTATTTGTTCCCTTTTGCTACAGTTCTCATTCTATGCTTCTGTTTCAATGAACTGTAGCGCGACACTGGATTCTCAGCAGCTAGCGGACTGTGTGATACCACTGCCACGCTTTTATTTGGAACTGTATATTTTTTGTGGGATATCACGATTTCTGACTCGGTTAATTTCGCGAGGTTACGTTATGTTATATTATGTTACGTTATATTATATTCAGTTCAGTTTCAACAATTTCACGTATGTATATTGCGAATAGTTTCCGAAGCATATTTTTGACACCACTGAAATGACAATTCTGCCAATACTATTAGTCCTGCCAATCGTGTATATTTTACAGAAGGTATCGTTAGCGTGACTAAATTCTTCATAATAGTTGACTTGTCACCGTATTCTGACCATGAAAATTTCTTTGCAAAAATGCACGGATCGAATTTCAAAGGTACAATTTTCTCATTGTGCAAGTCCAAAATTTTCGTCCATTGTCCTTCTGAAACTGTCAACTCAGTCACGGCACGTTCCAAGTATTCGCGTTCAATTGCACAGGGTTATCTTGCACTTTTAGACAATAGGGCTACACCTGCTGTCGTTGACACTTTAAGGGTGATGAGGCACAGGGGCCCAGACCAGGTAGATACCAGGAGGGTTCCAGGTCGTTACGCATGCAAACGCAAATGCAAACGTATACTGGACGGAAAGGGACCGCTAATTATGAAAACTATCATTTATTACCAAGGATGGGGGCGTACTCTCTCGGTATGGGGCAACAGGGAGACACTACCAATACACCTAACCAAGAATCCGACACTGACCTTCCCGCGACGTGCTCCAGGGGTTCTTTAGACTCGCCCTTTGACTATCGGCATTGTGCAAAAGAAAACTATCGAAGTGTATCTCATCTATTACTTGTTTCCGCTCAGAAAATAAAGACAAAGTAAAAACTAACAAAATGAAATCTCACAAACTGTATATAAAAATCTTTTTAAAGATTTTTTTTTCAACATTTTCTCGTGTTTCTAGACATTTCGACATTGTACAGAAACTCAACTACGTGACGTCGGATGTTCTATACAGGATTTATCAGTTCGATCCTTCGTAGTTGTTCCCGTACGCGATAACTCTCACGACGATCATTATCTTACGGCAGGTAATGAGTCTAGCGTTAATGAGAAGTTCAGCCCATTATCTTTACGCCGCGTACTGACATAATCCAATCGGAACGATGCTCTCGTGGCCCTGCGTATCGTAGGTGTTGGGTCTGGCTCAAGAGACAGAGCGATAGTCGAGAGAAAAAAGAGAGCAAGAGAAATAATAAGACAGGGACAACCGCTGTTGCATCATTGTTAATGGACTTAGAGTAGTGGAGGTGCGTCATTTTTTTCTTTCCACTGCTATATCTGTTAAAATCACCAACCATGGCCAAAGTGCCATTATTAGTTACTGTTACTTTCATTTCAGCATAAGACAGACGTAGCAGACTCTCGTTTTCTCAATGATCACCAGGTATCTATTGTTTCTTGTTGCAATAATAAATTTCAAAGTAGAATGAAATAGTGCATTTTTTCACTCGCTTTCTTATGATCAAACTGAACCACGCAATTTAGTCATACTATGAGCTACTATCGTTATCACGAAATTATAGAGAAGGACAAGACAATGGTATGGTACAGTTGCATCGATGTGAACCCGTTTGTACAGCACTGCAAACAATAGGTTCACGAAGGTTACAGGGCGAGAGTAAATGGTATGTAAACCATTCCGACTTCGCCCTTAGCCTCGTACCCTCTGACCTCGCCGCGAGCAACCCTCTATAGCCCTCTTCTCGGAATTGCTCTTCTCATCCTCTTTATATCTCTCTTCCAGGCCTCTCTCGCACTCTCCGTCCGTACTCCACAAACTCCATTAAAACATTATACACGTGCCGATGCGCTCGGAAAATCAGATGTGACTATCATACTCCGTTACGTATTGATATTCTCTCGTTACTCCCCCTGGATTTTAGAGTAGATATATCTATATGACTATCATTTCCGTCTGCCTCCTGGCTACTCTTGCCCATTTAAATATAGGTGCACTTCCACATTCTACTATTGTATTAGAATGGGGGCTACGTATAGACACTGTTTTAAAAACGCTACGACTACGGTGAATGTGCAGCCGAATTAGTGCTCGCAATTTCGGCACTGCCACTACTGGTTTAGAAGTGGATAGTAGCGGTGCAGTTACATGACATATGTTTGTACATACTTTGCCGAGGAATAGGTGGGTACAGGGCGTATTTCAATAATGAAAATATATACTTTTGTGAACGAAGCAGTGAATTCTTCTAGCTGAATATTTCGCAAAAATACAAGACCAGTTGAAGAATCGAATGAAACGCGTTTAACAACAAATAATTGTTTATCTCATTGAAAAATCTGTAATTTAGCGTATACTTGATACGCATAGCCACGTATGTGGATCTATTGAGAAAAATATTGAGAGAAAAGTTCCTTTTGTTCAGAAAGCAAACGATTAAGGTCGCTTTAAAATATAATATGGCTGCTACCAGCCGGCCATTTGTCTTCCTGTCCATGAAGTCGCGCTGCGGGATTCTCTCGAGTGAGACCCGCAAAATAATTGCTCCATGGATGGATGGTATTCCATTCTGTCCAGGGATATGGAGCCGATCCAATTCGGATGACTTTTGTGATCCAAACGGGATGAGTCAACGGTTGATGTTTCGTTATCGTTTTTCTTTTCCATATTGGATTTTTTACATTTTTATTCTTTGCTGTTATTATGTTTTCTTTTCTGTGAATCATCGTGTCGTGTTGAATCGAATTGGGAAAGGATACTCATGCCTTTCTAAGAATGTGGACATGTCGTCGCGCGCAACCTTAGCAGTTATCGAGGATGGGCTTTGATCTGACCGCTTTGGGATCTTTTCCACCTGAGAAGAAATCACTCCCCGATGTCCGTTTGACATTTTCACTACGGGGGATGAAATATTCTAATAATAGGTTTAACTTCGAGCCGGCCAACCAGCCCGACTCTTGCCGACTCTTACCCCAAGTCTGAGCGACTCTAATTGACTGGAAAGTTTGGCATTTGTCTCTGACGATTTTTACGGGGATCTTCTCTCGCGATTTCCTCACGATTTTTACTTATTTCTTCGGACTTGGTATGGATTTGGGTTAGGATTAGTCGTTGAGTCCTTGAACTAAACGGATCCTGTGGAACTTGGAGTTAAGTTTCTTCCATTGGATTAGGCAGGTAGAGACACTGATATCCGGACAAATTTAGAATTGCTAACTGCATAAGTAGAAAACTACAAGCGTCGAAGGATCTGCTGGGAAAACTGACAGCCCCTACCGAAATGATACTTAGATTGGAATTATCGGATTGGTGGCCATTCGATAAATTGACGTTTCTCTCACTATTAATATCTATTAGCGGACAGGAAGTTGGGGCGTCGGCGCGGACGACGTGGCTGTGACGTCACTGCCGGTCAACTACAAGTATTTCGCATTAAGCCGCCCTATGCCCGAAGGCAACCCTAATTAATTGGGTTAAAAAGACGTTAGGCGAATTGATTGGAACGAGTCTATTCAAAGTGCCATTCGGCTGGCTGTATATAATTTATATATAACACGATATACCGTACAGCGTACATATACAGGAGATAAAGTTATTACGCGGCCGCTTCCTTTCAATTTAGATAGGTGCGTACGAACGATCGCGTGCCACGAAGCTGTATTATATACTGATAGTATGTTCGATCTCCACTAGGGTCCATCTTGGACCATACCCATTATTTATATCTGCCTAGGTATTCGTATATGCAGATGGTTATCTAGCTCATAGACGCTAGTCAATTTTGACAGCTGCCATTAGATAACTTTAGTTAAGCACTACTCCTGGATCTTTTTGTGCAAATTTTCAAAGTTGAAATTCTGAATTGCAGTGGCTTATGAACTTTGCTTTGAGAGTCTTTCGTGCGAAGAACAAGCAAAGTGAACGACAATGGAATTAACAAATGACCAACTGCATAGGTTAAACCATGCTAGATCGAAGGAAAAACACTCGAGCGTTGCGACAGAAAAGAGAAAGAAAAAGAGAAGGCGAGAGGGTGAGATAGAAAAGAAAGAGAGAGAGAGAGAGAGAACGATCGTAAGCGGCCTTTTTTGAAAGAGGAACCCCCATGTACCACGGACAATCGGCGCCCGCTGGTACAAATTTTGGAAAACACTGTGGCAACCGCAAAAGGGATTCCAGGATCCTTTTGTCCGCCTGTCACCGGGACTCCAGGACTTCAGGACTCCTGAGGGAATCGGCAAGATCGAATCACGTTTTACAAAGTTTCGCAGTCACCTATCGGTGCTCTTCCATTTGTCTTTCCACCTTTCTGGACTAGGAACATAATAGAAGGCGGCTTTCCTTGAACCTGTTACTGTGCGAATCTCTTGCACATCCTTCAAAGAATCTCTTTAATGTTGATCATTGCATATATGAACATTACGTACAAATATATTTCTTCATAAGCATTGACCACGTCATTCGAACAGTCATAGAGGCTAGCTGGTTAGGTAGAGGTGAATTTTGTAAGAGAACATACGATTCTATAGAGAAGGTATAGCCATGGTTGAAGCGTGTATATGTAGGTGCCCGGAGGTTTGCACGATGACGCGTGACTTAGGCGAGCTTCTCGAGATGAGCGGAGATATACATATATACATTGCATATATATATATATACATACATATAGGGGGAGGGGGGGAGAGAGAGAGAGAGAGAGAGGACTCGGGTACAATGCGAAGCCTGTGGGTAGCCATTGACAAAAACAGCCGTATCATCCCGTCATGATATACCCCATTGTGCCTCCGAAGGACCTTCTGGGACCGCGCTATCGTATCTCTATCTTTTTATTAGGCTAGCTCGTGATTTCTCGGCGGCCCCTGTTTCTCATTGTGTCGAAGATCCTTGCTGCCGGAAGATTCTCGCGAAGAGGAGCAGCAGCAGCTTATCCACCGGCGCCAAAGAATCAAGCGATGTCTCTAACCCCACCCAAACTAATCCTTTCACCTTCGAACCAAGAAATAAGAAATAACGACTTAAAAACTACCAATGTCATTTTGAAGCTCCTAAACGAGAATCATGAACCAAGAATGCATTGGGAGAAAGAGAACAGTGTGAGAGGAAACGAAATGGTACTTGCTAGAAAAAAAAGAAAGAGGTCGAAGGAGACGAAAGTGAAATGGACCGTAGAATTTTAAGAGAATCGGGCAATTATCTTAGCGCAAAGTGCAAAGGTGACTGAGGCCGAGGGTGATTGATTTTAGCGAAAACGTGGATCGGCCAGTCATTTGTCAAGCTGTCAGCGTTCTATCTCGTCCAACACGGACACGAGCAAGTTGGTGAGCGGGTGAGCGAATGATCATGCAGGTCGACCAGAGAGAGTAGCAAGGTCGGGATTGGAGCTGTACCAGATATAAACCTAGTGTCAGAACGGTGATGCCTAGGGCCTGTGTATATTACGCATAAGTGTAAAATCATTCCCGATTTTGTGGGCCCATCCTACACGGAGCGTGCGCTCATAGCGCTCAGTGCGCGTCTACATATTCGAATAACGTGATGCGCGTGAGACATAATCTGGCCGTGGGAACCGTCCTGCCATCTGCGTGGGGACGTTAATGAGGAACTTCAGGGAACCGTAAACATGTTCTCCACGAAGGGGATGCCTACACGACATCTTTACTACAGTATATCGGCTATTGAAATTTCGAACATTTACTTTGTACAACTATATTAAACGAATCTTTCGAGCTTCAACAAAAAATTTTTTTTTCTTTTTTAGTTCAACATTTTGGGTCAGAGGATATTAAAAATAGTTGACGAAGGTAAATATCGCTAAGTGAATATTTTGGTGGTAGGGGTAAATGCGTGATTTGCGCAAATAACGAGTTGAAGAAAAGAAATGAATGGAGGAGGAAGGGTAGCAAAAGGACTAAGAAGAAAAAAGGGCTCAGGGGTCGCACGCATGTCGAGGATCGTTATCTGGTCTTGTACGCCGGTGTCGAGATGGTTGGTTGACTCTCTAGGGGGTGCGCCAGCTAGAAAAAGAGTCACGACTTTTTCCGGAACCCCCCGGTGTCTTTGGCGCACCATTAACACCCCTAGGGCCCGCTATCTCGAATCAGGCTTTATTAAAAGACCCGCTGAAAGCAGCCGTTCCTTGCGTGGGACTTGATTGGGTTTTATGATCGAGCAGCTGCTTACTGTTATGCCTCCAAGACCTCTTGCTCCTATACTTCTTGATTTTGAAACCACCTTCCTCTATTTCTTCTTCTTCTTCCTATACCGTCTTTTTTTTTTCTTCATCCCTCCAAAATCAAAATAGAAAAATCGAAAGTTCTTGGAAACTCTCACATATCTATTTTTATTCTTTCTTTAAATCCTCGAAGTTGGCGACTCTTCAAGAAGTTACAAAATGCTATTGGAGTTAATGCTACGGTAGCTGATTGAAAATTCCCTGTACAATTTTTCAGCAAGGAAGTCACTTACCGGAATGTATAAGACACAGCCCTTGGAGTCTGTATCTGAGAAAAGGTTTATTAATGCCGATCGAAGTCATGTCCACCAGGACCATTAACAGGATAATTAATAGCCGGGATCGACAGGCGTATAAATATCGCATATTATTACAATGTGATACGCGATGTCGGCCCTTGCCTAACTATACTATATGTATAGTGTCACATTTGAATAACACGTTGGCGAACTAGTGCATAAATTTCTAATTACAAGAAAGCCACTATGTCTTGCGCGAACCCTTAAGACATACATGGTTTACATGGGGACGGGGACGCTCTTACGATTGTACCTAGTGTGCAGGAGGCTCCGAATCAGGTTAAGCTAGGGACTCTACACTTATACAGGGCTTTAAAAAATGTATATCCTCTGCAGTCGTGTATACATACGAAGAATAAACACATGGGGGATAAACGAGAAATCCCTCCCCTGGTACGCAAGGATGACTATAGGGGTGTACGAAACGGCAGGATATCCAGTTTATTGAAAGCTGAAGGACTCTGAAGCTGAAGAAATCGTGGACCGCCATGAACGTTAAAGTGCATTTACGACACGCGGCAAAAGCTAATCTTCGCTACGGGCAATGAACGTGTCGTTTAATAATATGTATTATATCGTACGGGGGCGGTTGCACCAACCCCATAAACACCGTAGCTTATGGGGAAGAGGATGGAGGATTTGAAAAAAACGGCAGTGACACTAAAATTTCGAGTTTACACCCGAAACCAAACGTTTACGGTCTCTTTGAACGTCGCCGCCATTGATGTCTCTGTCATCCCAATTAGGACGCAATAAAATCAACCGTCACTCCTTATCCTTCCATCCCCATTCCGTATCCCTTTCTCTATTTTTTTTCAGTCTTCCTCCCTACCTCCTCATGAAGATCGTCCTCTGCCCTTTAGGGTCGTATCCCAGGTTTGTCAGGAAATTCTTCTCAGGTTTCGAGAGAGGCAGCATTTTTTCGAAAGATCCCTACTGGATCCTTTAGCGGATGTTCCTTGAAGAAACGAGGAACGAAGGAACAATAGCAGGCGTCCAGCCATTTTTAGACACGAAAAGCCGCAGTATATCCTTCAAAATGGCTACGTTTCAATCTGGCAGGGGTAGAGTTTAGCTACCCCATCGGATCAAATCACCACCCTCTTTTCAATACGCAAGAGGGAACCCACCCATGAGTTTGACCGGTATGGCAAATTCGTATGGTAGACGCAGTAGATCCAATGCGTAATGGAGAGGGGACCTGTGGACGCAGACACAGACGCAGACGCAGAGTCGAGCCCAGGTCGACGGCACTTTTGGTGCTTTTCCAATGTCAGGACAGCAAGAGCAACGTGTAACGAACCTAGGGACACTACAGGGGGCGCCCCAAGAGAACAAGATCTCATCTAGATAGGTAGACCACTCTCGCACTCTTACTCCCACATCAAGAGAGTCTGCGCTCTCCTGCAACTGCCATGCTCCATTAAACGAGACACCACCGAGAACTCCCTGTAAAGAATAAATATCTCTTGTACAACGTTCCAGTCGGGACGTGTTGAATTTTTTTCTGATGATACGACTGTGCCAAGACATTTTCAGACAGCCGAGGATCAACAAGTACATCAAGATCCGTCGTCCGTTGGTAAAGACTGGCACTGGTCAATTATAAAAGCATAAGAAGCGTAGAATTGTAACAAGTGTTGAAAGGAATAAGGGAGTCTTGAAGTTGAAGCGGTGCGGAGCAGGTGGAGAAGTTCGATTCGAAAAGGCGTGAAGTCTGGTTGTGGTACGTGGCGAGTCGAGACGTGGCGGCCCTCAAATGGATGGTTTCGAGAGCGTGGCATGAGAGTGCTTCGTCGAGATGTTATCTGATTTGGTGGGAGGCATCCACCGATATGTATACAATGCCATAGCCGGGAATATTACAGCCTTGACAAATTGCTGCGCTGAAGGCCGACCCCGGTAATTACGGGGCAGCCGAGTAGATACTCGTATCCGTACGTTCCTGAACTACGTAGTACGTACGTTTCTTCATGTTCCATATCCCACTACGTATACCAACGTTCGCCTCATCGACCTAAGATTATACTTGCTCCTGATCTCCTATTGGTATATTGCTCGCAAATCTTTTTTACTGCTCATTCGTATGTAAGCGACATTGACTTTTTTCATTTTCATATTATATACGTTGCTTTTAGTCGTCTCACCTTAAACTGACAGAGATCAATATGTGGTACTTATATAATCTGCGTTCTTCATGGTCAAAATAATTATTCAGTTGAAATTATTAGCCTTATCTTTTATCTTCCAAATTTCTTCCTAACTCTGAGTCGTTCACTCGTGGCAACGTTTGGTATATTAGGAAGGAGTATAATACCTTTGTTTACTAGAGGCTCTCGCCTCTTCTTCTAAAGATAGTAGTAGAGTGTAGCACGAGCCATAGAATTATTACCTATAGAAGGTACTTCATGGTATTCACCTTATACTGGCGCACCTCTCACGTCCACCTCTCGGTGCACTCTATTCTTCCTATCTACAATGCACTCCAAGTTAAGGCTACGTGACTCTTCGACAAGACTGCTACTGTACTTGTTGAGCACTTCATGGTTGTTTCTCATACTAGTTCCAGTGATCCTTTCTTCTGCGATGATGTACAAGGATGATTTCTATTAAGAGCGGAACGTAAGGGCGACCACGAACGAAGAGGCCACTAATACTTTCCGGGCTTTTCAACGATTATTTTAACGTCGCCATTAGTCGACGTAATTTATGCATCATCAACCAGAAGCCACGTCAGATGGAAAAGCAGTTACAGTAGATAGAGAAAGAGTAAGGAGAGCAGGACGAGGAGGATCGCAGCATCCTCATCAGGACGAAGGTAACCAACCCCTTTTCCCTTTCCTGCATCCATCTTTCGCGGCTGAAAACTTTCAAAAGATTCTCTTCTCCCCGTTCGGATGTAACGCGGTCCGTGTCTTAATTACGAGCAAAGGGCTACGGTGGTGCCGCCTTTCAGCGTAATATGGAAACGATCTCCGCTTTCATACAAATAACAATGGAGCCATAAACGGTAGGTACCTGTCCGAGGGATTACCGCTGGACAAAAGGACTATAAATTCATAAACGTGTCGTGGATGGTGGATGCCTTGGAGTTTTTCAAGGGCTCAGGAATATTGGGACGTCGATGACTGGTCCAGGGTCCGGGTCACAATAAGACAATAAGTATAAATGTCCCGACTTGAACCCTTGCGAGATATTGTACCCTTAATAATTTTCATAGGTAGACCACGGGAGACGTGTAAGAAGAACTTGGCAACCACGATAGCAGCAGCCATTCCTACGAAGCTTCGCAACGGTGAACGCCGTCGATTGGCGGTGGGTTTCCCTCTGGAGGCCAGGTGCGTTCCCTGCTCCCCGTGACGTCATTAAAGCACCCATCATTTTGGGGGAGTGAGAGCATTGTGTAACAGGCGGGGGATGCTATGCAGCTGCTAACAAGGACGGGTTTGCCAACCAACGGCGCCTATGGGTACACACTAACGGGGAATCTATGGCCCCAGAGAAATGGCGGATTTTTCATACCGTATTAAATCCGTCCTTAGGACTTACCTCATCGTTCGACTCTCCTTTTGTTTTCTGCACTCGATATTTACAAGTGTATTTTCATCAAGAAGACTTTGGTCCATTTGCTTTTTCGAGTGTTGCACGAGTATCGGTACGGTTTCATTAGGCTTCGAGAATTCCTGTGTACCCATCCTATGTCTCAAGATGCGAACTAGAACATCCCTATTGAAGGCAACGCCACAGTGACGCCAGTTGAATGGACACGGCGAGTGAGAAAGATAGGAAGCTCAAGGGAAGAGGTTCAAGAGAGGATGGGGTCTCTCTAATGAAAGAGAGCCAAGCTCCCACTCAACTAGTTCTCATCTGTCTGGTTTCCCATGTGAAATAAAATATAGCTAATCACTCGTGCACAGGGTTGGTTGTAAGTACCTCCCCGCGTACGCCCCATGCACACGTGCATCTGGGTATGTACTTTGTCCTATACCCTGTCCATTTAATGTGCCCCCTATTTTGCTCCCCCTATAGTCATGGCGACTTTATTAATTCACATTCGTCCCATCTTCTTCCTCGTGCTCTTCGAGCTTCGCTGCTATTTCCAATTGGCTATCGCTGCGACCTCCTATGTTTAGTGGCTTTTGTCATCGCAGCTATTGGAATTCAAAAGTGCTCAAGTGTCCATTCACAACATTCCAAATAACTTTTGGAATTAGA
Organism: Calameuta idolon; assembly: GCA_030142285.1. NCBI lineage: Eukaryota > Metazoa > Arthropoda > Insecta > Hymenoptera > Cephidae > Calameuta > Calameuta idolon. Next base: position 83,512 of record JARQSV010000664.1, on the reverse strand, counting down.
TGTATAATTCATCGGGGAATCGCAGTTGATTAGCATTGAGTAGCACAGAGTCTCTTTTCACGTCAATGTCAATGTAAAGAGTTTATGGGAAGCCATGTGCCGCGGAAGGATTGCTAGGTAGAATCTACGTGTATGGTGAGTGAGAGGGCGATGGCTCGACAGCACCTATGATGGCCGCTTTCCTGTTGGCTGAATAAAAAATTCAGTTTTAAAACGGCAGCCCGACAACCCTTTGTGTGGACAGAAGGGCGCCCCTTTAGACGAGGGCACGCACAATGCGGAGGGCGTGTGTCTCTTGGTGTACCCTATTTACACAACGACAGTCCACAGGCCTCCCTAACCTCCCTTCTCGAACGTACCAACCCCGCCAATTCCCCCCTTATGTCTATCCTTCGCCCTTCGAACATTTCCCTGGACAAACCCCCTGTGCATTGTGGGACCCCTCGAGCGATTTTAGCCAATCGGGGGCACGGATGACGATTTTATTATGAAAAACCGACACGACAGGGTAGATCGAACCCTTCGCGATCCACTTCGACAAACCTAACCGAATATGAAAAAGGGCTAATAAGTCCTGAGTGCTTATCATTCACCCTAAATATTCAAATCTCACAAGGGAAATATATTCTTACGCGACAGTATGGTTTCTCATATAAATTCCTGAAAATCAACTCTGATCTACTATCTTATTAAATTGTAACATTCGCATAATTGTTCTGTCCTAAATACATACGTCTCGAGGCACTTAAGCACACCTGTCGAATGTATAGGTGATGTTCCGATAAATGGCGCTTCGCAAAGTTCTTTTGGGTGATCAAGCAGCTACGTAACTATAGGTAGCTGGGAAGAACACGTACGTTCATTATATACTGGCGGAAGTAATATACATAAAAGTAACGAGGGAGAGCGCAGCCACGTGTCATCTTTCCGGCGTGTAGGTAGGCCAGCTCGCTGTTACGCTTGTTTCTCTTAAGGAAACCGGAAGTTACCTCGTGGGTTGCTTATTGGCACGGGCAGAGGAGGAAAGGATAAAGGACACGAGGAACCAGCAGAGTGATTATCGGTAAATGACAGAAACCACAGTCGGCTGTCATCGCGACGACACGCTAACCCAACCGAGTAGAATCGAGTCCTGGACAAGTAAGGCTACCACGCCATATGTCATTCATGGTGAATCTGCCAAAGTATTTTCGACAGAAACCCCGAGACTTGGGGACCTCGTGACATCTGCTTGGCTCGAATTCAAACCCGCAAACCAACTATGGGATCCTGCGAGTCGAGCCCGACTGGACTCCAAATGAGTAACGGGTAATTACGCTTGCCAAAATAATTTTAATAAGCTACTGACTGTCTTGGAAACCAATGCGTACTTGTGGCATTCATAGTTCCCGCGGGACTCTTCATAATTTTTTTAATTCAATTTACAGGTATGCTCCATGATTTTATATATAATGATTATTAAAAATAGGTGTTACCGAGAGGGATTATTAGGGATTTTGCATTGTCGATGTGTTAATTACTTTTCCTCCGTTAAATTATTCCAATTATGTTAACAGCACTAGCCGATTCCCTGTGCACGACATATTCCTGATTTGTTTACAACTTCTAGAACCGTAGACCGCGGCGAACATACGTGTACCGCGAGCCCGCGCACGTGTTAACGTATCGTAACAAACAGACAGACGTTTAATGAGTTTTGTTCGTAGCTCACTACTATAACGTTCACTACCCCAACGGTAGTAGCCCAATGAGATATTCGTGATTGCTAATAGGAAATGTGCCATGGAACAAAATTAACGGAAGTCTCTGAAATCGTGCGACTCATACGGGAAGACATGCCGTTTTGCTGAGTGATAGTTGAAGTCACGAATATGTCCTAAGTCGTTTTAGATCCTGACAAAAATCATCAATTCTCATATTCCTAAAAATTGAAAAAAATTCCCAGTGCGATCAGGGTGGTCACTCTGATCTCGATGTCACCCAAGGCGTAACGCAACTTCTCTACACGAAATACGGAGAACTAATTTACCTTGAAGAGGAGCGCCGCCCATTTTCCAAGATCTTTCTGGTGGCCTGAGGCATTAGAGCATTTGAGAGGGACAACTTCCATGAGTCCTTAAGGTGGAGTCAAGAACGTAACTTTGACTATATTACGAGCCACGCTGAATCCGAACGAACAGGATGGTCTAACTCATGAAATTCTCTTCCTTATTCAAATATCTGTTTAGTATATCATCTTTAGTCTCAATAGCGTACTACATAATGACGAAAGGACATATTAAGATATCAAGGATTTTATATAAACCCAAGGATTTCTATGATTACATCTCTCTTGAGACTTAATCGCAATATGTGGTTATGCAGATTGGGAGGACACGTTATCTCGCCTAGATCAGATAGTTAACGCGAATGCGACCTTTTAGGACAAGAAGATGCTGTCACGTACTCTAATGGTGAGAAGGAATTTAATATGCACGAGGCATACAGAGTCGAGCATCAATCAAAGGTGCCACGAGTCACTCCATCATACACTGGCCACTTCCGAGCACCTTGTACGACAACTTGTATCTCCGTTTCCCATGGAATATATTAACATCGAGTCACTCTTTAGATGTGACGCGATACAGTAAGGATTGTCATCGGTACGTAAGATTGTCGAGTCACTGAAGTCACCAAGAGACGAGTCATTGCAGTCGGAAACTATTGACTGTGATTATCCCGATGGACTTGATAGGACGTTACACTTCGTATATACTTGATGAACTCTCGTGAGACGTTTCTCTGCATTAACAAAGAAAAAGATGCAAGAAAAGGCTTAAGACATAAATGTAACGACTCCTCTTTTCTTGGCATTCTTTCCACGGGTATATATCGAGAGCACGTACGTTACGCCTTGCTCGCTCTCTTCCTGCGTGCGGATAATTGCACAGAGATTGGACTTCTCCTTGTCGATCGTCCGTATTGATTTCGCGTAAAAGGGCACGTACCTGTGGCCAGGGCGACCGACTCAGTCTTACTTGTATTCCACGATAGTATCAAAAAAGAAAAAAAATAAAAGAATAAGATACAACTCAAGAGGGATTTTTGGATTACTTCCAAGGAATTTTTCCAATAGGTAGGTAACATGGCGAGGATCAAATGATTGGTCAGTGGCTGTCAGGCAGCTAAAGCGCGGTGCGGTGACTGTGTGTGTGATCAAATTAGAAATTGATCCTTCGGTTCAGGGATATGTGTGGAATCCTTAAGTAATGTTACTAAATTCGACAAGTGAAGGTGCGAGTAAGGTTCATTATTGCAAAAGGCAAAAGTGTGACGCGTGTGAACATAATATAGCACGTATGGAAATGGGGAGGCATTGTATGTAAATGCATGGAGAGTCGCGTCGGCAGAAGCAACCACTGTGACCAGCGGTTGGCTGCCTACCTAGCCGTGATGTCGCTGTCCAGAAAGCGGCAAGCTTCACTCGCACGAGGCCCATAAAATTGGACGCATTGCTGAGCAGAACTATGGGGACTGGACTAGAGGTATAGCAGAGCTCGGACTGGTGGATGATACTTGGCTAGTCGACTGGTGTGAAACGGTGGGAGCGAGTGAACATGCTGAGTAAAATGAGTAGTATATGTATATGTATATAGTAGATAGTCTTTTCCTTTGAAAAAATTGCAACTAATTACGTTTACGTAGTCAAGCCGTGTTCCAGTTGGACATCTAAGTTAGACAGGCTGGTATCCGAGCGTCGTGAGAGAGGGAGAGCCAGATAGGAGGAAAGAATGGTCGGTCAGTGGAGTCGCTCACTGAAATGTAACATGTACCGTAAATTATGGAAGCGCGTAATAAAACCACCGAATAAAATTTACCTGACGTTTACGGAGTCGGTTAGATTGGTGTCAGGAGGAATCGAACGAGACATCTCGTTGGCGAGAAAGGTCGGCCTCTACGGAGACCTCCTGCGGACAGCCTCAGGATGGCTGCTCCTCGTAAAAGTCATTTTACTCCCTTCGTAAGAGGGACAGGTGACCAAGCGGTGCGCACGTCAACCACTGAGACGCGTTAAAGGTAAGAAGACATGGAACGGGAATATACCGAAAGAAAAAGGGGAAAGGTGAGAACGATGAAGAAGACGAGGAAAAAAGATCATGTACGAGAGGAACGAGTTTTTTTCTTGCTCTTCTTTATTTCTCACTTTATTCCTTTCCCTCCTATCTTTCTTCTATTGGAAGAACGGTGGTAAGAGAAATCGATGGCGGAGGAACCCAGACTCGAAATTACCCGAGGACTCGATTCGAGGTCGATCGTTTGCCAGTTAGATCGAATACCGCGAAGGTATCGGGGTATCTCTTTTCGGGCGTCTCTAAGGAGCCAAAGGCAATAATCTCGATGGCTCGGCAATTACGTGCGTCTCGTGGCCATCTGCTCCTCTTGCCTTCCTGCCTGACTGCCTGCTTGGGAGACTCGATGACCGCTTCGCTCCGTTCCACATCGTCTTTTATCCCTTGTGCACTTCTCTGTTTTCATCTTAGCTTCACCTGGTCACACTGCCTTCCATTCTGCTTGAGACATGTAGGAACGATGCGGCCCGTAAAGCAAAATATAAAAACAGGAATCAATGTCCGTAAATGCGGTTTGTCGCGATAATCACACGATTCCTTTTTTCTTATTCTCTCCTTTTTTATTTCTTTGGCTGTTCACGTTGGGTCCGAGGGCAGACTCACTGTCGAGTCATGGGATACAGTGACTGTGGTCGCTTCGAGCGTAGCGACGTATAATTACGCCAAAATCGTAGTTACGTATAGGACCAGAAATTGATCACGTACCGTGCCGGACGGTTGGTCTGTCATTATCGGGAATAAAAGTCACCGCTACCAAGAGATTTGTGTGGCGACAATCTGGCAATTCCACAGTTGGACCAGTTGGGCCTGTTCAGCCAGTTGTTAACCACCAACATCCCGCATTGAAGACGTGACGCTTTCCTGATTGTTCTCGCTTTTGTTCAAAGGATACAACAACAATACTCATTGGCAGCACAATCCAGTCTCAGCTCTCATACTGGATGCTTCAGAAGGTTCTACTTCCTCTTTTTCATATTTCCATGTCTCGTCTCTTCCGCTTTCCTTTCGTCGTCTCTCATTGCCTCCATTTCCACGTCTTGCTTCTTTTCTTCGACGAGACGTCCAATCGGTCAGCAGCGCAATTATCTACGGCAGACGAAAAATGCTGGCATCGAGGGCAATGGGCGTTAATTTTCTTTTGAGAAATAGGAAGCCGATTAGCATAGGAAAGAGGATATCTATACCCATTGTATAACTTCAACCAGGAGCTCCAGGAAGACGCATCGCTTTCGGCCGTGTCCGACGGACTCGTCGAGCGTAGCCAGGACGATGTCTCAACGTCCTCGTATAAATCGGATGTGCCTAGAAAGTAATCCAGACACATTCTGACTCCCTTCGTCACTTGGTCTCATGATCTATGGATCTAGCACTCGATTACGATGTCTCGAACATTCAACATGAATCGAGCATCAGAATTAGTTCGCTAATTGTCAAGGGCCAGGTACATGTTACGCAAAAATAGAAAATGAAATCGTGGTCTTCCGACCGGTATGAGTCTTGGCTGAGCCGAGCACAGGCGGACTCTGAACATTATAAATTTATCAGTGGGAAATAGGCGACCAAAAGAAACGCGTTGATCGAAAGATGGAGGTAGGAGGCTCACCTCTGACCCCCAGAAGTATTTCGATATACGCTCTCGTGCCGCGGAGATATTTATTGGAGATAATTACAAGAGCGCTCGTAAACTCTTGGACGGCCCGTTTCTTAGCTGATATCTTACACAGGCCGAAGCAAAGGCTTACACGTACCTTATACAGGGTGTATCGGCTAGTCGAGTTTCTATATAACGACCAATTGCATTTGATGACTTATACTCATTTTTAATCAACTCAATAAAATTCAATGAGCTACTAACCCATGGTAAATTCTTTCTCATGCAATGCTTAGAATATTATCCACCCCATCTAGACCTCATATTGATCCCACCTATCATGTCACTGCAATTCATGATCACCTTGTAGGTGAAACGTATAGTCGTCGAAGGCGAGGTGGTTGCGAAGATAGCACCCGGATAGCGAGCCGCCATGCAACCCGCGGAATGAAAATCGATCAGAGAAGCTCGCGAGCGAGGATCGAGATGATGCATCGATATCAAAAGTTGTAGAGTGGTTTCGCGCGAGCTTCACCGATGGAATCGCTGTTTGTCGGGGAATATGTCCGGGGCAATTTGGCTTTGAATTATTCGCAATTTTCTTTATCTCATTTCAACCTATAGAAACCTTCCACCTTGGTAGCACTCTCGTACGAATTGGTTAACGTGCCGATATCAGAATCGAATTCTGACCCGTTTCTCTACTATATATATATTATATTTATTTCACATCTCTGTCCCAGTCCTACCATCTCTATTACTACAGCTAATGCATATTGCTGCGTGACGTGACTAAAGGCTCGTACACACTGTCGACCATTGTTAGCGCCACCGGTAACCAGTAGCGCAGCACCCTTTCAATTTGAACCTTAGAAACTCGTAAACATGAAGGACACGTGAAGAAAAACGCTTACTATTCCATTAACGAGTCGAATAACGTAATGCTTCCGTGGTGCAGCGTTCCTCGACATGAGAGGAGGTGCGAGTGCTTTTTTTAAATTTTTTTTTCAACCTCTCTAGCACCGAACGGCATCTTATCTCGGTGGAACAATAATTCGCAATAAATGTTTCCTGCAGTGAAATTATCGCGGCGGCGCATCCGAAGGAACGTGGAATTATGTAGACCTTCCTAGGCAATTCCTCTGCCAGGGGAAATTCGTTTCCGCTCCTGAAATTCTCGCGCTGCGTTACATTTCTTATTCACTTACATCCTCGTTTAAATCCTCGCCTCATATTTCATGCTCTCTCATTGGTCGAACGACGAATGCACAACACGCTTACGCGACATCTTTTCAATGGAAATTTCACGGTTCCTCAAGACATCTCGGTAATTACAAGAAACACGTCTGGAACCTTAATTTAACGAGGTTGGACTTTCTTATTTCGAGTTTCAAGTTTCTGTGACACGCAATGCACTTTCGTCATGCACTTCGTACGGTTTACCTGCAATCTTGACGTCGCAAGGAAATTCGAAACACCGATAGAGGATCTACATCGTACGATATACTGATTATAACGTGTGCAGAAACAATACGAGAACTGGAGAATTAATTAACAAAAATCTTAAGTGGATTCCGTTACGGTAATTAGGTGGTACGAGAAGCATAAGAGTAGACTGGGGAGCGCGGCACGAATCCCATCCTCATTTTAACACAGATAAATATAATCCTTGCGACAAACAATTATCCAATTATTGAATCATTCACGGTACTGGGACTTTTTTTTTTTCAAATTAACATCGGACGTTCTGCGTGAAAGAGTCTAGTCAGAGGAGACTATACGACAGTGTAGCGATACTCTTTTAGTCAAACTTCCTTTAATATCCCGACCGGATGCGATAATAATTTTAATGGGGTTTATTTTTTTATCCAGTTCCGTTCATTCGTTCGTTCAATTCTGCGTTCGCAGAGTTAGCTGCACCACAGAACTTATTAAAGACTTTCTTAATGAGCCAATTACACAACGTTCGGAAGGGCAGCAGCCGAAACGTGTGTAACTGCGCGTACGCGATATTATACATATCCGTTACGAATTCATGATGTATGATTACCGATGCGGAATGGCCGCTATATCAATTCTCTGTTTATTTTTAGAATGGAATATCTGTACCGATAGATTTGTATTAACAATTTTATAATCACGTATCGTACCTGCTCGATAGCGTTAGGTGGTATCCGAAATAAATCAAGGGGCATGGATGCTGATCCCGACTGTCTCCGAACACTTTCGTAAGAATGACTAGACTAAGACTAGTTTCGTATCGTAAGCAACGGTAATGGTTCTATGTGTGTTCTCGGTAGAGGAAGCAATTTTCATGCAGTTTGCAAAGGGGTATAAAAGCCTTGCTTGGTGTACGCCCCTTTGGCCGCACCCCATGGGGATTAATGCTTCGATATGTTTCTCCAAGGGGTGGCTTTTTCTATACGCGCAGGAATGCGAAGGGGCTGTTCTAGAAGATTGAGAATAGAGAGTACGAACCTTCTTCCGCGTTATAAAATATCAAGAAATAATGACTTGTATCGAAACACATGGAAATTTTAATTCCAGTCCGAAATTCGTCTATCGCGAAGCAAAATTGGGACTGTAGAGCGTTTTGTAATTTTCTCGATTTTTCTTTAGAATCTATAGTGGTTGACCAAACGGCTTCGATTTTCAATATATTCGAACCTTTTGCACATCTAAATTTCGCAATAATTCCGTGGCTCAGCTGCCGTCTCCCCTCAGGCGATCCGATACGTTACTATAGGATACGATATTTGGGGCTCGTATTGTGCCAGTCTGGATAGATGGGTGACTCATTATTTTGGCCCTTCATCCTCATACACGTCTACGGTCTCATGCGCCTACTCCACATGCGTACACGCCACTCTTTCTGCTCGTCACTCATTCTCGTCAATCCCGCAGCTTCCTACTACATGAGTATCCTGGCCTCGTACTGCCCCTTCCTATTCGAATTCGCTCCCGAGTCGAGTAATTGCAAAATAATCCAAAGCTCCACGCCAGGATTAGTATATACCCACTGGTCAGAAGATATTGAAATGCCAAAAGATGGAAAGATTTTTACGCTGTCAATATAATAAATATTTTCCTCGTCCATAATTATCATCGGTAGCAGTAATGTTAATGATCGATTTAGTTGTCGAGTATGGGAGAAGAGAATAGATTTTTGGACAAAAGATTCTGTTACTTAATGTTTATTGTCGAAACGGGGTGTAGCACGTCAATGGGTGTATACAATGGTGGAAAATAGCAGAAAGGAAAGGAAAAAAAAAGGAAAAGGTACTCATAGTGTGGTGTGTAAGCGTAATTACATGGCCTACCAAAAAGCCCATGGCAGTAAACAGGAAAGGGGCTGGGGTGGCCAAGAGGGCTTTAGCAAATGAAATTTTCTGGAGAAATAGGCGAATTTGGATACCTAATTCGGGCCAAGTGTCTCGCGCACCAAAACCAAATGGGATTACGGCGCTTCCCAGTAACCGCACTTCAAAAGGCGCTTTATTCACCCTACCTCGAATTGACAATTGACAGAATTGATACAGTGGCTGCCGTAGTCGTTGCTGTGGCTCTAACGGCGTCGGAGTCGCTTCGCTGTGAGCGCAGCCTGTATGTGAAATATCGCCTGGGGCCAACCGACGTGATCAATTCCATTCCGCACCCCTTGATTCAAGGCTCTGGCCAGAGAGCGAGTGAGAGAATAAGAGTGGAATATTGCAGAGAAGAAAAGAGGAAGCACAATTGCAAAGCGATTCGTTAAGCCCTTTTTTCGCTAAAGAAATTAGCCATCCCTTCTCTCACCTCCTCTTTACCTAAACGATTCTGCGCCCTTATCCCTATTTCTCTGCACTTTAATATCTCCTTTTCTTCAGGGCCCTTAAATGAAGCTCGGATCAACTTAAGAAAATAAATATATTTTTTAGGAAATGGATATGTTACTTTTATTATAGTTCCTTCTTATTCATAATCACGCCTAGTGCGAACGCAAAAAGATGTGCCGCTGTCCAATAAACAAGATTGCTGACATCATCTACTGAAACAGCACTTAGACTTGCGTCTGCGTTCGTGAGACGCGCGAAATTTTTTTTTAGATTAGTATTCACGGTTTTTGTAATTTTTTTATTTTCTTGTTGTAGGACATAAATGAGCGGAGGTGCCCATTTGCGTAATTTTGCATCGATAAAATCACTGGAAGGAATCAAAAGACGCGACACCAATAAAACCAGCGTCGACTAATTACCAGTCGCTTTGTCCGACGTCCGGTTCCACTGTGAGATTTTACGTAATGCCGAATGTCGACCATGCGACTGAATATCTAATATACTTTTTTTTTAACATTGTCGACGATTCGTTGTAACGAAAGTAAAAAAAAAGAGTGCAAGAGAAAAAAATTTGGCTGTCAAACGTCTGTAGATAGATCTACCTCTAGGTCCAAGGACACAAGAATGTACTTTGATCATCGCCGGCGACGACGAAAATCGGATTTGTCAAGCAATTTGGTCGAGCGACAAAATTTAAATCGCAAAGCATATTTCACAGGACCGACGTATGCGCGTTAGGGGTTGAAATGTCCTTGCCAGGGATCCAAAGTGGATTCGGCTGGTACGCGGTAAAGCGGGTACGAGGGTGAATCCGAAATTTAGGGCTGCGGGATATACATATAATTTGATTTTTCAATGTGTCGAAGTTCCTGGCTTTGCGACGTCCTGGTAGCTTTGTATTTCAGTGACACACTCCACGCAGGAAAGAAGGAAAAAAAAGTGCGATGCAATATTGAACGAAATTAAAAAATATAAAAAAGTATAGTAGATTATAGTGAATACTTTTTGGTCCCTATGGCAGAGTGCAAATAAAACGAATTCTCTGCAAGAATCATTGGCAGACTTAAAATATGGTTCTGAGACGCGCCCCTTAGCTAGGGACTTGTCCCTATTGTGCGAAGAACATTCCGTTTCTGTCATGGAAGGGTTCCATGACACTTGTCACCTGATTTTATGGCCTCGTTAAAACCCGTCCCATTCAGTTGCATATCGACAGTGACCATTCTTAATTACACTATTTAGAGAGCATCATTAATCAAATAGTAAGCTGTGTGAAGTTTGGGTGGGCTCATCATGGCCACAAATAATTATCATACCAGGAAGTGGAAGGGAAATCGCTATTGTTGACTTGGTTCCGTAATTGAGTCGTTTCTCAAGGTATAAAGAAACAGTAACAATTAAGGGAACTTTCCGGCAGACGAAAAACAATACCGGATTGCAAAGTGAAACCAAAAACCATTGAGTGGCTATTACCAAAAATTCGCATCTTGACAACTGTAAGTCTCTTACTGTGTTTCCTTCAGAAGAGCCTCCTTTGATATTCCGTGAGGCTTCCGTCTTCTAATAGGTCAAGTCGTAAAAAAATAAAGTCGCTTTACGAGTACCTGGAGAAGCGAGTGCGGCTGAGTTCGTAGAAGGGTTGGTTCCCGTGTCACGGAAGGTGCCGAGTTTATGAAAAAAAAAAAAAAAAAAAAAAACATGCATCACGCGAACTCTCTTGCTGTTATAGGAATACGGTATGCCGATCGTAAAACGTCAGAGCGAACCTGTCTCTCCTTCGAGTAGACAGCACTGTACGTAACAACTGGCTGAACTGGTGCACACTGGGTGCCCTGAAAAATACTGATACGTAAATGAGGATGATTTGTCCACGTATGTGAGCTATATCTATATGGTCCACGTTATTCGAGGGTAAAAGACGTTTTTTGTTTTCTCATAAGATGGAAAAGGTTTTGGCAAAAAGCGTCTGTCACGTATAACCAGAAGGTTGAAACACCTATAATATTAATATGGTCTCGGAAGACTTGTAACTGGAAGTAAGATTGTAGACCATAAGGCAGGGAGGCATTTTCTATAGTGCCTGGCGGATTGCCATTTTCTACGAAATAAAAGCAGTCACATGAATTTCATGAAGCCGGAGGGAAAGCAAAAATTTGTTGTTGTTAGAGGAAGGAAAGGTAGAAGAAGATGAAGTGCCTTTTACATTTTGGTGCGCGATATGAATGTGTCACGTTTATATTGGACGGCTGACGTTGCTGTGACTTTTATAAGCCTTCCATAAAAGAGAAAGACGCGCTAGGAGAGCGACTATCGTAAAGTCGTTAAGTGTAACGGTCCCAGGACAGAGAGATAGGCCGAGCCGGTCGCGGTAAAAACATTTTGACAAGTAGATTACCTAAAATTGCAATAGACCCGACAATTTCAAGTAGACCCATGGGATTATCGGCCTTCGCTTCTAATTAAAGAGCCGAAAGATTCGTGAAAGGTGCCACCATCGGTCCATAAGGTATAGAAAGATTTAAAAAAAAATCAAGAGCCCAGCAATAAAAAGGTCCTCAAGCATAAGACACTATAGAGACAGAAATAGAGAGAGAGAGAGAGAGAAAAAGAGAAGATCTGATGATTTCAAAGAGCCACTACGTAAAAAATGTCAAAATAACATATGGGCCAATATCACAGATCCTTCCTGAACCATCATAAACAAAAGGGATCCTCATATACTTCAGGAAAAATATTGAAGACTCCTCCATGCCACAGCTGCAATGAAAGGAAGACCTCCGTCCTCGATGGTCTAGAACACTTTGGTTTTACGACTTTTCCAAAATTTTAAGGATCTCACTAAACATCGGGACAAGTGCCAATGATGATATGTTTAGAGTGGCGTAGTCATGACATTTTGACACCTTGGCAAGAGTCACCCAGACCAAAGAGTTATCACTTGGAAGCTTATCGGACTCGAAGACAGACTAGATACGAGCGACCTGATTTATCGTAAAAGTGAGGTGAGGTTAGTGTTTGCGTAGATGGTTGCGTCGATGATGGATGATAGGGACGATGAGTGAGGGGCAAGAGGAGTGGCCAAGTGGCTCTGCTCGGGACGTCGATCGACGTAAAGCCAAGCTCGGTCACGCTCCGTTTATAAGTCCCAGTCTCGGTAGCTTTGTAACTTCTCGCTCTGCCGGGCCACGAAACGGCCGGTTGACAGTTGACACCACTTTGACACCGCAACGGCATTGTGCCATTGTGCGGGCTCGCGTAAGCGTGGCATGTTGGCATTGTTGGGGTGTCCCGACGCACCTTCTCTGTCTGCTCCCTTCAACCCACCCCGTCAGCTCTCCTCCTTTTCACCCGCTCGCGATCATCCCTCTGGACTCCCTTGCCCTTGCGCGTTTGCATTCGTGTTAGTGACGGCGCGAGCGCGCGCGACACGCAGAGATGAATAATTTAGTGACAGACAAGCACGCGGAATTTATACATCTAGCTCTGCTATTCATACGTATGGACTCGGCCATGAAACGCTGAATATGCCTCACAATATTTGCGTATTCGCGCGCGCGTGACGCGCGTATCGTAACCACGCTTCGCTCGCTTTTTCTCACCCTTTTATGGGAAATAGTATAGGGAACTCCCTGGTCTTTTCTTTTATCGTTCACATTGCATTTAGCTGATAGATCTACGACGGGTCTTGCTATTTCATTTTCCGATCTATCGAATATACAGCCCTGTGGTAACGGAAAGTATCTCCGGGTTATACCAACCCAATAGAAAAAGTCGAGGAAGATTGTCACTTTATGGCAGTGAGCGATTACGGAGTTGTTTTATGATTCCATTTATGATCCTGAGTTACGGTTAGGCTCTACAGGACGACGCTCTCCGATGGAGAATGTCTTTGCGTCTGAAAAACTTTCACTACCATCGACGTTAGCTCACAGTGAGAATTTTCGACGTGCTGTGAATTCGCCACAAAGAGAACGAGAGCTCTACGAGTAGGAACGGCTATCATTTATATTTTGAGGGACAATTGTGAATTTGCACCGAGATAACGAAGACGTCAAACGGAGGTGGATTCCTTTAGGTTGTGCGTTGAAGATGCCACCGAATATCCATGTACGTCGCCGCGTTTGATAATGCATTAACGCCGCTGGATCAGGAATATTAGCATAGCATACGCCCATCGCATTTGAATTGAGAGGCAGCAGCCCTTCGGTGTATAAGCAGAAGCGAGGAGAAGGCGTCCCAGAGACTCTTTGTAATGCTAATACAACATCCATCGTGTATAGAGCCGAGCGAGATGACTTTGCACCGTTATCATCCTACTATGGGTACTGTGAATGCTGCGGATGGTATGGATATACGCTACTCTAGAAATGGGATATGCTGCATATACATATTTCCTACAGTTAAGATTTTACGTTATCTAGTACTTGTTTAGGACCTCGTGTTTATATCCGTGTGATTTTAAAAATTCATAAATAACATTTATGTAACGAGAGATTAATGATACACCTTTTGATTAAAGGATTTAATAGTGAGATACATTTCAGATGTATCGTCCGATAAATTTTATTTGCATATAGAGGTACGGATTGTCTAACGAGACGTGACGTGGCCCCAATGGCGTCGGTGGCGTCCCTGGGCGCCGTGGTACCGTTCGCGAAGATACGGATAATTACCTGATATTAATGATAGCTTTATGTATCATAATGCCACTATTAATTATCAATTCTTATTCGCAACGAAGTTTGTCTTAAGGGAATCCAGGTATAGTAAAATACAGTCCATGGTGATTTTTATTAATGTTCACCGTTACGATACTCGTTGAGATTTCGAAATCCGTCAAAGGGCCTGAAAGCGTTTTTGAAAATGCATTCTTTATCGTATCGCCTATCTTATCTTAAGGAGGGAAGAGGTGACCCGAGCAAAAGCTTCACCAGAATCAGATAATGCTCTCGGGAGACAAAAGGATGCATTAGCCAACGCCACTAATTATCCACCCTTGGCTTTCTCGGTATAACGATGACTCGCGTTCTCTCATTTCCACGCATGGATTACGGGACGTCTGCATCGGATGCATACAGAGAGACGTGATCTTTTGGTTTAATCAGTGACAAATAGCGCATAAATTAAATTATTATTATAGTCATCCTCTGACCCTTTAGTCAGTCTTAGTCACTTGAATCATCGTCCGGTACTTTTAAACGCATTAAGACGTTCGTGCTTAAAATCCTAAATGTATGAAGTAGAATGTCAAATTCAGGTATAGAAATTTCGAGTGGCAGTAGTCAAAATGAAATTGGCATCAAGACTACAATGGATGACAGTCGTGTTGTCATTTTTGGTCAAAAAGCGTCCCTGTTATTATTATTTGCAAAGAAGAAGGACAATATCCAATTTCTAGGCATATTCTGTCCCTGTCTTCACCTTAACTTTGTCATTTATTTCTTTCTCTTTCTCGCTCCCTTTACCTGATCCTCCCCTTGTCCCTATGGATGTCACCTACCTTGGCAGGCGATACAGCGTGACAGTTTCCGGGCGTTTAAGGGGACTTAAGGCAGCATCGGCATTCAAGTGATTCGGAGCGAGACGGAGGCGAGTCATTCTTGGTGAATTGTCTGGAATGACATCACGAGAGCGTCAACTGCTCTGCAAGAGCGTAACAGGATTATCCGTGTGGCTCGAGAGCGGTGGGACTCAAGAGAGTCAAGAGATTCGAGAGACGAAAGCCGACCGCTTTTGTCGCACGTCGCATTGTGCGACAGCCTTTTATACGGAGCGACAAGATCTTCTAGGAGATCTTCGGATTATCGATCCCTATCGGGCATCGTGTTCCTTGCTCTTGACTTTTATCTTCCTCTTCGCCTGCGGTTCAGCCTTTTTACCTTTCTCTTGTTCTTCCTTTAGTTCATCTTCTTAGTACACCTCGAGGCCGATCGGGGTTCGTGACAATTTTTTTTTTTACAAATTCTCACTTATAATCGCGAGCATCTCTCTCGACTTGTCTGAGAGACTCTCTTAAGACACGTAATCCGAGAGTGATGAAATCGGCGGTTTTAGCGATTATAACGGGGGCCGTTGGCAATTAAGTTGAATGAAGCGAGAGTGCCGTGACACGTACTTTGTCGCGCACGTCTCCTGACATCAGCCACCGTGAGACAGTGCGCCACTGGATTCCAGTGTAAGGTGCATTCTATGAAATTCGGTGGGAGACATTGACTGCACTGAAATCCGCAACCGAATCGCGAATCGACAAAAGAAGCGATTCGCTTGAGAATTAGTAACATCGAATGGGTCGAACTCTTTAAGGTAAGATCCTAGGATGCAGATAAAAACCTCCTGAGACCTTACGAAGATTCATCTCCAGTAGAAATCTCTGGTGGTCTGTTTTTGGCGCTGGGCGATACGTTCAGGGGATGAGTGCACTGGACCGGGACTGAGCCAAGACGTAGCAGAGAACTCAGAGTAGATCGAATCTCGTGAAGAGGTTGGCGAATAGTAGTTTCCTCTTCACGAAAATGTGATAATCTGATAATGCCGGTATTAAAAGTGGCGCTCCACGGCATTAAATATAGATTTCGGTAATGACAGGTACTGGACCGTAGCCCGGGGGCATCCTTCGACTCGTGGGGTGTAAACTCTCAAGGGTTGGCAGCACTAGAAGACCAGGACTAGGGTCTATAAGGAGAGTAAAGGTGAGACGATGCTGAAGAAGGAACCTGGTTATAGATTATACAAGATTGGGTAAGGTTAAGTCCTGCACGGATGCTGCCATATCCTCAGTCTCTCAAGGAGGAGATCAGAAACGCTTGGAATGCCGTGGGGAATCTTAATGCGTTCTAAATTGCAACGAACGCTCCTTAATTGATTGACAAAAAGCACCAAGCGGAAAAAGCCTTAGCCGGTAAATAACATGCCGCTCCTGTTCACCGTGTCATTCCCCTGTTTGATATACCTACCCACCAGGAGATACACTGTCGTGACAAATTGACTTTTAATACGACGTCCCGTGCGACACGCCAAAAGCTTAGAGGAAAGGGAATCCTCCATTTATCCTTCTCATATAATGTCAGTTCTTCAATTCTTCGTTGTCTTTCATGCCTCTTGACATTTTCCAAAAGTTGAAGAACATATCGAACCACTACGGTATTACTTTGGTATTCGTTTATAATTTCTTCTGTACGAAGATCGATCTCTGCTTAAGCTCAAATCGAATTTCCATTCCTAATTGGCTCGCGGGAGACATTCCGGGGACAACGGACGTAGATACAACGAATTATAAAAAGGACAACATGTCACAGTTCCACAGTAATTTAAATCTCATTATATTGGGCTGTGGTTTGTGGTTTTGATACAGAGGTTCCCAATATGTTTCTTATCATTCATAAGGTACACACGACTTGTTAGTGATCAAGGATTGATTGAGCAAATGGCGTCACTGAAAAGGGAATTATTTTTGGAAAAAAATTCTTCTATGGGTATGTATCTATATATGCATACACTTGTAATAGGAAATGTTTGACTTTATCAAGATAATTTAGTTTCAAGTGTCAGTTTTGGTGATGGTACAAAATAAAGTTTAATTCAACGAAGTCCAAAATGGGGATAAGTTGAAATAATGTTGATTAGTATTACAGAAATGGATTTTCTGTTGTTATTTAACTGCATCTGAGTGGAATGTGGATTTGTTTGAGAGACCCTGATGCAAGATGCATCTGCCCTGATGTTATTGGCAATCAAGCGCAAGATGCACGTGCAGGTAACGACAAAATGAATTATGGTGTTTCTTGCTGGGAGGATCATACGAAAATGATGCCGTCCCGTGTAGGCCGAGGCCGTTTCGAAAAAGCATCGTTCTGCGAGCGGCCATAGAATTGGAACCGTTTCGTTGGAATTTGCATGGGTTAATGCAACGTGAGGTCTCTTAGAAATGCGAATTGAAGTAACGAAAGTCGTTCCTACATACATAGTTAGCTTCCACTAGAATCTTAAGAAGGTAACTACGATCCAATTATCATACCATGCATAGGAAGACGGGGTGAAAATTTGTCTGGTATCTCGGCACCCTAGAACTGTAAAATTATAACATTATGAAATGATGACAAATAATTAATTACAAATTCAAAAATTCGAAGATAAAGCTGACTAGTTTTTGTAACCGACCTGCAGTTTAAAAAATGCTATGTTCGATTGAGCGAAGTTGACATAAAATTTATGATTGTTCAAGCAGTAGGGATTGTCCTTGGCGAGGGGGGATGATAACGGGACAGCCCTCAGGACTCGGATGGAATGCAACAAGTGGGTTACGGAGAGGCACGAGATCGGCAAATGTCAAGTCGAGGGAAATAAAAAAGTCACCCTTATCCCTCGGGGCTGAGGCTAATAAAGGCTCGTGACAACAGGAGGGTGGTTTCTGCGCAGAAACTCGAGAGACTTCGCCGAGAGGAATTCAAGAGGGTGAAGAATGGAATGAGAGGATGTGAAAAGAAGTCGAAGCTCAAACGCTCTTGGGTGACACAATCATTTTTCATTCAATGATACTAAGCGTCCATTTCTTTTCTTATTAGTGTCAATAGGAAAAATAGTTTGCCCTTATCTCTAGTCGAAAAATGACGATGTAGCTGTTTTAGTTTTTTTTTTCTTTCTTTTTTACAGAGAAAGTTATAAATAGGAAATATCAGTAGAATCTGAAAGTGCAAGTGGGTAAGTCTGTTCACCGAGGATGAGAGGAAGAGGAGGGGGTATCGATGGCCAATTAATTTGAGAGCCTTTGATCCAGTGAATATCGCGAGTTTGCCCAAATGGAAAACAAATTTGGGTATTTCTGATTTCCTGCTTAACATTACGTAAAAACCAATTACGTGGGAATGCTTCTGTTGATTGTGATCAGAGCTTGAGAGGCTGCCCGCCTCCAACAGCCAGGATTAAAATGCCCGGGGCTTGTTATTCTATCGAAATGTATCCGATGTCAAGTCTGTGAACCGGGGGAGAACTGGCCGTGCCACGTGTCACTTTGAACTGTGTAACCCTGTAACCTTGTAAGTCCCCAGGGAAGGGAAAGGGACATATATTCCAACAAAAAAATTTCCAGTAAATCTCGTTAAATTTTCATTTACTAAATGGAGAGATGCGTATGGTTTCGCGGGTATGGATATGGATCTATATAAAATTGTACACGAATTTTCATTATCTGACCTTTGCAGTACCCGTTGACCTCCTAACTGTAACATTTATCCTAGGCAGTAAAAAACTGGAGTGTCCTCGTACAGATAGGTCCCCAGTTGTTTCATGGGATGCTATATCTCATGCTGTCCGCAGCATCCTACGGTGGACCTAACAGAACGCAAACGGAGATCTGATGGCCAACGCCGTAGGGCGCCTCGACGACCTCTGTGATCGGCGGTCCGTGTAATCGCCAAGTATGCAGATGATTAAATTTGCAACATCATCGCAGCAACCCTAAAGCGAGTAAAGGGCTAAAGCCGCCACCAGGTTGGTCGTTAACCGAATGGCCGTTGGATGCCCTGTAGGATACAAAGTTTCGAATCTTTAGTATTGGCAAAGACAGCATCTCCCGAGGCAGTTTCAAACTCTTCCACCGTGCCCCGCCACACACATGTCATGCTCCTGTTCGTTTTCGAAAAACCTTTGGGTCAGCAGCGGATTCCAGGAAAATATGTCTGTCCCTTTGTCCCTCCCTGTAGAGAGAGGAAGAAAAAAAAAAATAAAAAATAATATCGAATTTTTCGAGTGGTCCGTTTTTGAAAATTTGAACCAAATTTGGATGAACGATGAGTGAAGAGAGAAGAGGGAGCACTCTTACTCGGTTCGTTTGGCAAATTTCCTGCATGCTGAAACGATTTCCCATTGTCGGTATAAGTTTTTACCAGATTCTCTTCCTTTGGGAAGATCGGTCAGGTAACGTCATATTCTATGGGCACCAATCACAATATTTTTGACGAGTTATGTCAGCATAATGGGTCCTCTCTGTGGGCCCAGGAGCCGGCATAAATGTGCATTCAGCTGCGTCTAAACACATGCTCCCTTGTAATTCGTGGGTCACAATGGGTACGTGTAGGTCCTTGAGCCTTTAAAAGCACAAAGACATTCGCATCCTGCTTATCCCGAGCCATCCCTCGGGAGACTTCGTGAAGCGTGCGTAACGCGTTCAGCCGCCCGTGAGTTATGAGGGACGCGATATTAATATTTTGTATCATCCTTCCTACGGGCAGGATGTGCCAGGACCCTCGTCTACAGCATCTCTCTATCTCTTCTCTCTTGTCTTTTGTCGTTTGAACATCCGCGGCCTTTGAGCTTCGCGAAAAACTTTCACAAGGAATAATGTGATTTCTTTCGCCGATCTACCGTGTCCATCTTGTGCCATGTCGAATACGTCTTCCACATTTCCTTATGGGTCTCAGCACTGACAATCTTATATTTTCAATTCTCTCGCAACGACCCAATCCATTCCTCACTGTCTCCCGCCAACGTTCCTCGCGTTTTCAAAATGGTCGAGAAGATCAACAGGAGATACTTCAAATTCTCAAACGCAAGATAATTATTGCGCATAAGCCATTGGAAATGAGGGACATTCGTATAGCTGATATTTAGGATAGCGTCTTAGTTTCTATTGAAACGATTTCCGGGACTAGGACTAGTCGCTGGTCTGCTTATTGTCGAGTAGCGCGCACGCGGGATGTTGAAGCATCATCTAAACTAATTGTTGACAGCGGGACAATGCCGGTCCGGTAATAATAACTCGCCTGCTGGGGAGAACATTGTGAAGGAAGAGCCGGCACCTTTTACCTGGGGCCCCATGAGCAGAGCCCAGGATAGTATAGGATACCTCGTCGCCTCGTCTGTTCCCGATTTGGAATGAAACCAGGATATACATCTACAGAAGAGTCAGGAGTATATAAGCGGAGAAAGAGAGACAAGGTATTCTGAGAGTCCCAAAGATCGTGGGATTCTGAATCAGACAATCGACCTAGGTAACCGATAAATAATCTCGTTTTGAGGACCATGTTTTTTTTTTTCGTGCCAAATACTTAAATCTGGTGATTTTCTGTGCTAGGTGCAGGGAAACAGCACAGGAGAAGAAAGGGAGAAGAGAGGCGCAGTACAGCCGACAGAGTGTAGCGATGACACGGGGCTTTTCTTGCAAAAACAATACTCGAGGATGACTGTCAGTCTGACGGTCTAGAAAATTGCGTCCCTCTCGAAAAAGGTGTGACCGACCCCGCCCCCGGCTTCGAGACGGCTCAAAGGAAATGACCAACTAAACAGTAAAACTTTTCCAGGAGGTTATTTATATTATTCCGACACCCTCTCGCTTTTCCAGAACGGTAGATGCCGGCATTGTTTTCAAGTGCAACAATAACCGTAGCTCAGCCTCTGCTTCCTAATGATCCCGGATCGCGAAACGAGCCGATAATTGCGGCTGTCGTTATTTTTTGGCCCGCGCGAAAATCCGCCGCGTCATCGCACTACCAATTTGTATCGATTGGATTTTTTTTTTTCAATTTTTTTTCTCCCTTCCGCTCCTCGCCCTCTGTCTTCTTCATTGTTCGTCTGCTAACGTTTCACGCCACTAGTGCACCCCTTAGATTTTACCCTCAGATAGAAAGTTAGTTAGTCGACTATTCGCCATTGTCTCAGCGGGGGGTGATACTCCTCTCCCTCCCCTCACTCTCTCTTTCACACACTATTTACTCGAACAAAATGTATTTTATGTATAATCAGAAAATTATCGTGTTTCTACAACTCAATGAGATCCTGCTATTCTATGGATTTCATGGTGGTTCCCCTACACGCTCCATATGGCCCTCTCTCCTCGATTATATCATCAATATGTTTTTCTCGTGCAGGAAAGTATACACGCACCCTACATATACTATACCGCGAAGAAGGGAGCCTTCGATTTCCCGATAGACACAAAACAGACGCCACATTTGACGTTTTTCTCGTTATTGAATTTCAAACGAATCCCTATATCGACATTTGAATGTTCCCGCGTGCACGTGTCTATATCCTATACAATTGTTCTGAAGATCGTGGTGCGAAGAAGGCATTACCGCACGAGACTCGCTACTCCGGATGAGAGCTATCTTCTTTCTGATATCTCTGATGGCGCATAAAGTAGAGACCGTGACACGAATTCAATAATTCACATTGGGAGCGGATGTAAAGTTTTCAAGTACGACTCAAACCGTGGCTACTATCCAATTTGCCAGTTATTACCACATATTGTTTCCACTGTTTCTCTCTTTCCTTTTTTTTTTTACATCTTGACCATTCATTACGATTCTCGCTTACAGAAAACGATCGAGACTGACATCTGGACCACTGTCCCTAGTAAGTTCTCAAGATTCACATTGGTAATTTGCATTTTAATTCTCAGGATGTGGAAGCCATTGTATACTTGATCCATATTTTGATAGAGATATAAATGGTTAATTTACATGTCTCATACGCCACACGAATGTTACCACGTAACTGTCAGAATGAAACTTGTAATTAATAAAAATTTTATTCTTCCGTCTGATTGACTATTTATTTTTATTTCTTGTATACCTGAACTTTCGACTAAATGACCCTCCTCGGGTGACACTAAGATAATAGAGGGTTCCCCTTGGCATTCCAGCCATTCCAACACGCAAGCCCGCCAGGCGACACTTTGGGTAATGATTGGTTACGCGACATCATGAGAATTCCACTGAACTTATAAAGTCTACAGGAAAACACGTTCGGTCTCTTACTAAATTGAAACACCGTATTATCCTTATCCAATAAGGAGAACAAAAAATGAAGAAGAAGCGTAAAAGTCCTAGGGACGTTCTTCGGATGTCTTAAGGATGATCCAGACATGCAGACATTTGACGTGCGCTACCTCTGGGTTCCGTGTCTTCGAAATAGTCATTGATAGTCTCTGAGTTATGTGTACGGTAGTTCAGAGGAATCTCTAAATGAAAACTGGTAAAGGGAAGAAGAGCGAACTGTGAAGAATCTCACGTAATTTCAGAGAAGTGTCCCTGCGAGTCGTCACCTTCGTTACCTAAGAAAGTCTTCTCGGAAGGCGTCTTGTATGTCGGCCTTGTCACTGCTCGTCACACACATAATCAAACAGCGTGTATCGAAAATAGTCAAAAATAGCACGACGTTGCTCCGCGACGCTGGCGGTTTCTAGCAGATGGTTCGCGTCTCAGTGCCACGGCGCCGCGACACTCTTGTATTTCTGTCCCACCCAGTATAAACAAACCGAAGTGACGATCACCATCCAGGAATAACATTCCAATTTCCAACTGAGCTCCTTTGTTGCTTGATCCTCACTCCTCGTGAATTCAGACACATCATCTACAAGTTTTCTTTATCAATAACGGCCACCCATTCGCAGCAAAAAGACATGAACGGGGATTAGGCAGTTCCGAAAACCGGAGAACCGAGAGAATTCGAAAATTTACATCAACAGGTGACTCGTCTCACGGTGTCTCTATTGGAAATAAAAATTTTGGTCTTGGGAACCGGATACTCATCGGCAATAAATGAACTCGCCTTTATGGTATATGGTTATTGACAAGGCTGTCTTTGTAGCATTTTGTCGCGGGTCGCGACACGCCATGACCGGGCAGTGAAATTCTTGATGCGGCAAAAGCAGAAGGCAGAGATTCAGCTCTAGACTATAAAACCCTCTTTGTGTTAACCATATAAGCTCGACGAGGCAAAAGAGACAAATGTAAACACTTGGCAAGGCATTTCGAAGAGTCCTCGAGTATCTCACTATACTTGGGGATTATGTATACCAGCAGCATCCAAAAGGCGATTATACTGAATACTTATGAGTGCTGGAGTATTATCGAAATGGTATATGTATACCCACCACTAGTAGTGTCCTATACTCGTGAGAAGTATTGGATGGATATTCTGGCCACTTCATTGAATAGAATTCTTGCCGTGAGATTCCAAAATCAAAAGAGACGAGGAGACGTCTTGACCTAGGATACTGGATGAATTCCTGGCTATTCACTATCTATCTCTCCATTTGGTAAATCGTAGAGTCCTGAGGGGCGATAATTATCGGCGAGGGTTTGAAAGGCAACGGCCACCCCCTGTCGAGCAGGGACCAATTCTCGTGAGGTGTCCCGAGTGCGCGTTGCGAGGAGACGGCGGGCGTCGAGACGCGAAGGTGGAGTCTGCGGGAATATAGCGTCGGCTTAGCTTTAGTCCGTAGTCGAAAGACAATACGCCTCCCGCGGAGGCACCATATAAATTGTTTTATCCCCTGTCATGTGATCTTGGCTCTCGGTTCGCTTGTCCGTTTTCGGTACGATCGATGCGATCCACTATTAATCAAGAGCGCGCATCAATCTCCTTCTGGATCGCAGTCTGGACGGAACGATGTGCTCTGGAGCGGCATTCGAATCTTTCTTTTAATTGATTTTTCCCGTAGGTTTGTACCAAGAGAATGGTAGAGACAACTAGGTTGAGTAAAGCGAGTAAAAGGTCGAAGGATAAAGAATTGAACAAGAAAGAAAATAAAGAGCAAAAGTGCCAGGAGCGAGTGTGTTACAAAGCACTATGGCCATTTGGCAGACCGTCGCTCGCCGATTAAAAAACAATGCCCTCGTTCTTTTCGCAACCCTCCATTAAACGGCAGCGTGGTTACCCTCCGTAGAGCAATGAGGGAGAGGGTTGGTTCATCCATATCCCATGGTTGGATGGTAGCTCTTGGTAGCCTGGATTGGGCCGGTTGGTTTTGTCCGCTCGACACAATGGCGAACCATCCGGCCGGCTTGAGCCTCCACCTGACGTTTCAACAATGTTTCCAAACAGTCCCACGCGAGAGCAGTAGCAAGACACGACGGAGATGGCGTAGATGTTGGATTCGAGGTCGATAGAAGGGGGCGGAACCTGGAGAACGGCCGAGGGACAGGAATGGAGTAACGAAATACAGAATCCCTTTAACATTCAGTATTTGCTTAAAACGAGACGAGGACCCACGTCCGGCTTTTGTATCGTCCGTTTACTCAATGGTCCAGACCCGGAACGTTATGTACAGGGAGTGTATAGGGAGTATGCGTCGCCTCTGCGACGGCGGCGGCCCGACGCCGTGGCTCGACGCCGCCGACGTCGGCTGCCACGTCCCGGCATGCATAATGCGCCACTTGCCTTTTTGTAGCCCGGGATATTATTCCTCACGCGGTACGAACTGTCTTCAACGTGCTTGCGGCTTCGTGGCCGACGCTATGGTAATGCGCGAGGGACACGGACTTACTCGGCGTTGGATACTGGATAAGCGTTCCAGGGATGGCGCCTCCAGGCCTACGGCGTGTGGGTACCATCGACCGCAAAAGAACACCTTTCTTCCTTCATTCCACACAAATTATCCATGATCATCCTCTTTAGGTGCTTCTGAGCCACCCCTTTCGGACACGTGATACGCTTCACAGAAATTCCTGACTCAAGATTTATGTTTGTCTAATTGTCAACCTTTTAGGTTAAGTTCGATGAGATCGTATTAATTACTCGATAGGTCTTTTTTTGTTGTAGGTCTTGGAGAGACCTTTGGTCGTCGGATCATGTCCTACAGGATCGGGGTCCTGTCTACACTCTTGTGGATGGCTGTACTATGCGAAGAAGGTGGACAACTTGAGTCCTGAGTCCTGGGTCTCTGAAAGCGTGGGCGGGGCGGAGCACGCATAGCTCCCGGCCTCTTTTCTTCTCATCTTCTTCTCTCTTCGGTTCTCTTCTCTTCTCTCACCTCCTCCTACATATTTCTTATGCTCACTACTTCCTCCTATCCTTTTTACGTTCCTCTCTTCTTCTTCTTCTTGACTGGCGTGCTTCTCTGCCTCTACGACCTGGTACTACTCGTTGTTGTTTTATTGCCACTCTATACCGTGTTCCACTCTTCGTACTTTTTTCTTCGTTCTTCCTCCTCCACTAGGATCAGGGATACTGCGAAGATGATGAGACCAAAATGTTCATGTATAGCGATGCAGAATTGCGTAGGTGGGTTAATGCAATCGCGAGAATAAACGACTATTCTTTATAGAAATAGTTCCTTATGAAGTGACCGATAAAGAATCATTTCTTGAAAACAAGAGAAACACGGTTAATATTACCGTAATGATTGGAAATGTTACGTTAGCAACGCGTTTCATCGCATGATTGTTGCATCGGTACTTGCGCAATTATGCAATTACACATTTGGTTTAATTACCCATCTGCATCCGTGCATCCAACGTACTCGGAACACTAAGTGTCTGCGTAATGGGAACAGCAAACATTCTCTCATTTTATTTATGCAATTTCGAATTACTCTGAAATATTAAGTCTTTTTTGAATTATTAAACAATTTAAAAAGGGACGTTACTTTTGGGTACTCCTAATATTATGCTCGCCAGTTAGGATTTTTGTAAGTTCCCAATAGATTACAGTCCCAATTGCCAAACGAGCGACATAGTTCCGGTGTACAACCATCTCTCGTTCCCTTGATTCTAGCTGATATCAATTTCATTACTGGGTTGACCAATTGTCAGTTGCGCGGATGAAATAATATTGTGAAAATCACGAATGCTTCGATGATCCCGCTCGCAGGCTTATACCTTTGGGTCCCGTGGGTAGGTCTCTGACGTAATCGAACCTCGGGCCCGCGCTTCGAGCAGCAGATCACAGATTAAACAACACTCGAGTCCTTCTCTTCGATAATTACCCAGGCTGGGTAATTGCCGCAATCCGGGAACGGCACGCAGTTACCACGATAATTCACCCAACGGTGATTTCGAGTCAGATTGCCGGGCAGAAGTTACGTTACGTGGGCTCCGCCAAAGTTGGAATTGGTTGAGGCAGAAATTGAGCCTTACGGCTTTACGTTAGCCGCGAAATTCGCTGGACGAGCTCACGATTCGCCTGGATAGCACCAGGCAAAGCATTTCGTGTTTTACCTGCTCGTTATACCTGAGAGATCGATTACTGGCCGATGAGAACTGATTAGTTTGTAATTAAGGGACATTTTTAAAAGGCGGTGGAGGAGATGACAATTTTTCATTTTAGAGAACCAACAGTGCTTTCCCATGATTTTGCGGATTTTAGTAATATGGTTTAGCCCGCTGTTTCAGGTCCATGAGATTGGGTCGTGTTATACGAAAAACCTTTCACACTCGGTAGCGTAAACTGGCGATCGATCTTCCCTGTAAGACGGACCGCTAATAAATTCAGGTCCCAAGAATACAACCCCTTGGAAATAATATTTTCGGGTTTGGCTTGGTCATCAGTTTGTAATTAAAAGTTCCCCCGATGGGACCGCGGCCTGGCCCGTGTCATTATTTTGGACCATGCGGCGCCAGGACCCAGTATCTCATCCTTCTACTAAAACACCACATGGACGATGGGCTCTGCTATATCGGGTGTTGGAAAAATAGATTCCCTTTAGCTATTCTTACTTTCTAACGTTGAATATGTCATTACGCTTTATGGATTCTCATGAGTTACGTAAACCAATAAAGAATTCTTGAGAATATGAATCAGACCGAGGGTACAATAATGATATAACATAAAGACTGTACCTGATAGCTCGTATCATTTGACAGGAACAAACGAACATGAAAGCATTGAGAAAATGGTGTCTCGCACGGCACCCGGTATAGAAATCACGTAGGTGCGTGTCTAGAGGCCTTTTTTAAAAGCGTATATAGATGGGCGGAATGCCGAGCGCGTTTTATTTACGGCCACTGGGACAGTTTTTAATTTGTTCTCCCTCCAGGGTGAGAGCCAAGGGGTTGAGAAGATACTCTCGGTCTTTAAGGAGTTTTGGCCCTGTTAGTTGTTAGGATCCGAAGAGGCGTTTCTGTGGTCTTCGGCCGTGGGGCGGGCACGGCCGCTAATAAATCCTTAATTATAATTGCGTAGACGCGTGACGGGAATAACTCTCTGATTTAATTATCGATCGCTGGCTATTATTGGTCGCCGATTATATCCTAAAAATGTCCAAACCGTGTCAAGAGAGAAAGTTCGAAAAAAGGGGGGAACTCTTAAGGAGAAAATTATTCATACAGCTACATAGTAATAATACTATAGATTTCCTACTGATCGGCTCTCTTGGGCAACCCTCTGGGGAAGTTCTTTTCCTCAGGGATGATTCTTGTGCAAACGAAAGCACGGGTAGAGGATCGCACAATCTATAGGGTCAATAGAAGACGTGATGCATGGTCCAGTGAAATTGGAGGTAATTGTCAGACATCGGTCCTCAGAGCCGACTATTTTTTATCATTACGTAGAACTCGGATCTGTCAAAATGTCCTGGCGTGGTTGCGTTAATTACGGTTTCGGGTCTCGGTCCGAAATAATTATAATAATTAGAGGACACGCCTCTTTGCCCGTCGAGATGGATGGACGGACAGATTTTTTTGGATTGGAGCGCCTCGTAGTAGAGGGGGTCTAATCCCATCCAGGAACAAGAATGAGAACTTTAAGAGAATCTCTCGAGAGAACGAAGGACAGAGAAGAACGGGCGAAGAAGCGAAGAGAGCAAAAGAGAATGAGAGCGGAGAGAACTGAAGGAACGCCGGTGCTTTCGAGGAAGGCGCTGCTTAAGCCAACGCGTTGAATTGCGCAACTAATGTAATTACCAGTTGTTTTTGTCCCGGACAGGATTAAGGCCGTGAGCCACTCGTTTGTCGTTTAGCATTTTGTCAATCTATATGCCCGGGGCCATTTTCTTGTCCCTGAGTATGCAATACAGTTATAGCCTCGACTGACTTTTCGTACAGAAAGAGTCCTTAATCATTGACCAAGTGACATCAAATGAAATCATTGAATGGACCCAAGCACGTGATCCAATACACAAGGGCAGCCATTGCCTTCCGGCAGATTTGGGATGTCTATCTATAAACGTCGACGAATACTGCGCAATGGAGACGGGAATAATTGAAGTCAATTGAGCGAGTATACTGTGACTCATATGGTAATGATTGGATTGCAGAAAATGATGATGAAAACCACTGTTCGCGGACCAATGTCATTAGGGCCCTCCCTTTGTTTCATTGGCCGATGGTGTTCAGGTGCGGCCCATCCGTAGAAGGAGGAAGGGAAGGAGCTGTGGGGGTCCGAAATCGTCTGTCATCTCCGAACGACTAATGGTCGCTTCACGCTGCTTCATTATATTTTCTAAATGTAAATTCGTACATGGTCCCAAGCCCGTATAATGCCCTGAGCTAGTCCTTATAAAAGTTGGGACCACGTATTACGAGTATCCACCCGCGGGCTAGAATCGTGGATCCGCTGATTGCAGGCGACAGTTTATGGTCGGTTCTCCTCCTCCCTCGAACCAATTAGCCCTCTAGCTTCCAAGAAGTAATTGGGAATCTCCTCTTTTCTTCGGCTTCACCACTTTTTTCCTTTTCCTCCCTTCTAAGACCGTGCCCTCCTCCTCCTCTTCCTAATCCCTCTTGCACCACCTCATCCACTTTTACTTGACCTTTTTGCCTTTTTATTGCTTTACGATTACTCTTCTTTAGGAGAGGTTGGCTACGGACATTTTTATTTTTTCGGGATGGCGCTAAGTCCAAAGCACACTCGACTCCTTCGCTTTTTGGCTTTCTCATTAGATTTTCTTCGTTTCCCTCTGTACTCGCCGACCACTATCACAGTATGTTTGTCATGCGAATGAAGTAGCCGAAAATTCGACGTGTGCTACCTCGTTGTGGTAGGTAGAACGGATCCAGTTTTGCACATATCTTAAAAAGTCCATACGAAAATGAGCAGCACAAAAGTTTGAATTGGGCGACGTCGCGGCTATTATCGGCCCCTGGTCTTTTTGTGAACAGGTCCATCTGTGGGCCATTGTCTCGAGAAGATTACAACACGTTCAGCTTGCTTGTAATATAAGGAACCTCGAGCGCCTCCGTCCTACCATGAACGTCCTCCCCGTGGCTATCCTTCTCTCTTATCCCTTTTGCCCTTTCACTCTCGCGACGAGAAGATGGAATGAGAAGAGCAAGAAAATATCAGAGGAATAAGAGTGAGACGAAGAGTCTTTCACTGTCCACGTTCACCAGGGTGAAGAGTGGCCGGTGTGCAGAGACACACGGCCATCCGGCTGGCTGACTGGCTTGTTGGTCGACCGGGCGTCGGCCCGAGGAAGAACAGGGTCCGGTTAATGGGATCGCTGGATCGGCTTGGTCTACCTTCTCAGGACGCAGAGAAGACGGCTCCCAAGGCTCCCTCGACGACAACACCCAATGAACGAGCGCAGAAAAACTCAAGCAATTTGAGTTCCTGTTGCTTATTACCAATCGCCTCGTCAGTCACAAATTGGTTTCGGCCGGTCGCGCCACAGCGCCGTCCTCACTAGAATGCCAAGGGCCGCACATTTGCAAGTGAGATGAAGTCCCATCGAGCTGACGAGACGTTCGCACGTTCGCACTCGAATTCAAACGACCCACTGCCAGTTCCACCCTTTTCAACTTGGACCCCAACTTTATTGTCATCCATTATTACGTCGCTAAGACCGTTTCGTTGTCCAAGATAGAAGCAGGACACAGTTGATATAATCTCTATGTCCACCTTTACGGAAAGGTAATCTCAATTGTAGTTAACGTCCACACAGGAATTGTCAGAGCTCCAATAAGGATTGGAATACTCTGTCCACGTGGCATCGACGCACCAACGCACTTTATCACCCAGCGGATTGCTAAGATGACAAACCAGCGATTGCCCAACTTATTATTGGTTATTGATCGCTTATTTATTCAAATGAATGCAGATTACCGTAGCGGGTTTTCAATGCTCGGCCAGTTAGCGCGCGCAATGAATAAATTGCTACCGGGCGTGCGCCGGTACTTATCCGCGCTCTTAGTCTTCCCTGCTCTCGATCTTTGGCTTCTCAATAAAACCAAATCAATATCGATTTGGAATTAGTTTATCCAAATTTTAATTTCATTTACCACATCCACCCTAAGCTCACAACAAATAGGAACAAAGTAATATTAATTGTATAGTTTGCATCTCATAGTCGAAAAGGGAAATGACGAGGAAGGAGAGAGTGGGGAATGTAGCTAATATCAAATGAATAGAAAGTTGATCGGTCGTTTCAAAAGCTAGAGTGCTGCGGTGCTCTCTGGGAAAGCACCGAAGAACGTCCCACGCGTCTGAATTAAAGGCTGCGAGGCTGGTTAGTCTTGATTTATCCTCGAGCATCGGTCTTCCTTCTTTTGTTTCGTCCGGCTGCCCATCCCCTTTTGTAATAATCCTACGAGAAGAGGCTAGGGGAGAAGGAGAACTCAAGCTCCCATCTCGTCCGGTAATAAATGCGCTGTTTTCAACCGTATACCGTCCTCCTAGTCGCGTTTGATGAGCCAACATTAGTTTATGAAACGTGATGGAAGGTTGCGCCTCCGCTAACAAACATTGTTGTGACTTCCACGAGGTGAACCCGAGAATCCGTCATCGGGCGCAGCTTCCACAATCACCGGTGCATTGTCGGCCGTAGAAATTAACTTGACTTCGACGAAGACATATGCACTTAAGTTAGTGGAATCGTCTACCTTTGGAGTTTGTTAGGCTACGTATTCTTGACTGTCGGTCTGGCTTTTACTTGGTCACTACTTTCAGCCGCTTGAGAGTCTGCTGTGGGATTATTATTCCTTTTCTTGAATTTCATCGAGTAAATCTTTCAGAGCTATTGTCGATTCTACCACTTATTTGTATGTTCGTTTACACATTCTCTTGTTACTCCGAGCAGAGAGGCTGCGAACCCTACGACAACATGTCTCTGCTAATAATCCAAGAAGTGACTAATTAGCTGGCCATAAAACGATAAACTGACGAAGTATGAGGTTCACGCGACGTCAACTCGAGTGACATGTCATTAGTTTTGTCTCGTTGGATAACCTCGCTGATAAACCGTATGCGATATTTTTTCAAACGTGAGTGCATTCTAGAGATCCTGGCTTTGGTGAATAACAGTATGAAGAAATGTCAACTGCGATTGCGAAATTATGGAAAATGTTATTTTTCATATAACTGAAATATCAGTTTTCCGATGGTATCGAGCACAAAGAAATTTGATTTAGAAAAATTCTAGTCGGGACGTCAAATCTGATTCAATTATCGAGGCGTCATGACGCAAGTGAAAGAAGCAAGGTGGTGGTAGAAGGAAGATGAATAAAAGAATGCATTGAGCGAAGTGAGATAGAAGGATGGTGACTGGACCGCTTATTGAAATCTCATCGATCGGTTTGCATCATCAGCCGGACACCGAAGGCGCCACAATTGTTTCACGAAGAGATGAGAAAAAGAAAGAGAGAAATAGAGAGAAGAGAAAAACAAGGGATACGAGAGCGGTCACTCATCAATATGGAGTAGCCCTGTGTCCAATCCCGTGGCAGCCCTCGGGCAGCCCTTTTGAAGGTTACGAGGCGGTCTTCGGACTGTCATTCTTTGATTGGCTTTTAGAGCAGCCAGCTCCCTTCGGCCCTTTCTTTTCTTCTCTTCCTCTATCTCGTCTTCAGCTTCTTTCTCCTTTTGTTTTAATCTACCCGCGTCTTAGGTAGACGAGGGACAACCATTATCTTTTTTCTTTCCATTTGCGCATCGGCTCGTTTGCCGAAAGTACCCACTACTGACTACTTTGAATGGCTACCAAGAAATCCTTGATTACACTGCCTTGCCAAGACTGGGCAGTTTACTGTCTTTGAACGAGGATTAAGCTCCTCCAAAAAGAGAAAAAAAAAAGAAGAAAAAAATACCAACTGTAAGCATACTTAAGAGGATCGAAAGTTTATCAAAAACCCCATAACTCGATTCATTAAATTTCTAATTCTTTTTCTGTCATATTTACTGCAATGTCCTGAGTCGGTCTCCATTCTTCTGGGATAGCGGGTCGGACCTTATTGACATGCTGGGCTTTTTATGAGGGTTGCTGCCATTAGTTCAGGCGAAAACACGCGTTTCTTTTCTTTGACTTGAGAATTTCTTGTAATCGTGTAGTCGGCGCGTGCTACAGGGACGATAGGGATCAACTCACACAGCAGATTCTTCTTCCCGGCACGGGTCAGCCCATCATTTCAAGCCACGAACCATTACCTAGACTTTGCCATGATCGAAGCTACCTGTTTACCCTGATAGTTGGATCTTAACACCATCAGATTCTACTGTATCTTCATGTTCAACGATCAAAATCATGCGTCTTGACGAAGAAGAGGACATTAGTATCGAAAAAAGATTTTCCTTAGAGTAATACGAAAAACCTACGGAGACGATGCGTTTTCATCGGTTGAAGAATGTGCGCACGTCGACGAGACAACTAATGACGCCACGAGAATGATCCAACCCCATGTGGCTCTTGCGTCGGCTCGAACAAAAAGAATCAAGGTTGACTCGAGACCAAGCGGTCTGTGCCCGTCGCCCCCTGGTGACATTTCCCATTCTTCTCGGCACGCCATTACCGGGTCAAAGCGACCGCCCCCGCGGGACGTCGTACTTTGCCGCTGCGGTGCTCAAACATGATTTTAGGAGCACGTTAGAGCTTGGTGGTTCACCATCATCAGGATCATCTCCTGAACAATTCCATTGGACGTCATGATAATTTTGCCAGTCGCCAAATTCATCTGTTATCACCCACACATCGGTTTAGGTACCAAAGTTTGGTAAGCTTGCAAGGCTCAGGAAGGCCTTATACATTTCTTGGTATAATAATACACACGGTACACAGCCGGAGGCATAAAAAGTGAAAAGCGCAAGAAAACGCCGACGGAGAAGAGCGGTAATGCATGCGATTATGCGGATCAATGAGCTATAGCACTATTTATGACTCTATCAAGCTTTGCAGGTTCGT
Organism: Calameuta idolon; assembly: GCA_030142285.1. NCBI lineage: Eukaryota > Metazoa > Arthropoda > Insecta > Hymenoptera > Cephidae > Calameuta > Calameuta idolon. The sequence goes on along the minus strand of JARQSV010000664.1, from coordinate 50,170 downwards.
AAAGTGCTACCATCTTGCCAGTATTACCGTAGCAGGGTCAAACTTGATGGGAATAATCTGTTTGTTGAGATTGGATTCAGAATTCTATTTCTCAGTTCATGAAGACTGAGGACGCTCCTGACTAATTTCAATTATTGCACGCGAGCTACATACGAGACTATCATGTTGCCAATGTTATCACCGATAAAGAACAAACGGGGAAAAAGTGACTGGTTAAGGGACGAATTTTTCGAATGGACATTTTACCTCAATCGGTCCCTAATACCTTTATTATACAAACGAGGCTAATATCTTAATATTACCAGACATAGCGTGGCACGTGGGAGGGTCTAATGGTCAACTCAATTAAGACACCATTAGACTGGCAACATTTACATGTTAACGATAATAGCCGCTATGATACATTCCTCCGGAACGGCGTTCCGCGCGTACGCAAACGCGATCCGGAAGTTCGCCACGGATCCTGACTTTCCTATCGTACTCCTGCATCGTGAACCACCTGGTTAGTTACATTGTAAAGCGAATAATATTTTTCTTAAAATGTATCAAAACAAAAGATTCTTTCTAGCATTCTCTAATAATCCAGAAATAGATTTGAACACGATACCTGTTTACGCAGCAGTCCAATTTATTTGTATTCAGACAAATACATACCTAAGTCAGGTTCGATTAGCACATACAGGTAAACGCAAACCCTAGTGCATTATTGGCCATTACCAAGAACAGTCTGACTTACTAATTTCATGTTCTCTCCTGCTAATCAAACGACTATACTAATTATCAGGTGCTAATTGTGTTGAAGAGGTATAGTAAGAATTCAAAGATAAAAGCCCAATTGTATCTTGGATTCTGAGTCGAACGAATAACTCGTAGATCGAATAGGCAGGTAGTTGAGCTAGTGAGCAGCTAGTCCTCGCGAGAGGTTATGCAAAGTGCAACCGGGTCCCTGAGACTTTTGAATAATGCATGCAGGTTTGCGGCACAAACGAAATACGCACGCGGACGTTTTGGCAGTCTGCAGGTGGAACCGCACGGTTATTAGGATGATTTATATACGGTGGACTGTCGACTGGTACGTACTTTAGTCCTTTGGTCGTTTGGTCGAGCAGAGCAAGTAGGTACAGTCACCCAGCCAACCAGACCAACCAACGAAGAAACGCACGACCCGTATAGTGAAGTATAATAAGAAGGGGCTGGACTGCCGCTATCATTAGCGAAGACTGTAAAGCAGACTCAAAATAACAGTATATGGTAATACCAATAACGGGAACGCACGCCTATTGCAGTAATATTCAATAATTGCTACTTCTGTCGTTATACATCAACGTTTGTTGTCGGGGAACGTGCAAATGCGACGTAACCTGTAAAGTATTAAAACGCATGCGTAATCGGTATTACTTGTACTCCGTTACGTTGCATTTCAGAATTAACCAGAGACTGCAAGACCAATCGCTTGAGATTCTGGTGAAACTTCAAGGGAGGGACTGTGGTAAAGTTCTGTGGGTTGGACGTAGTGATTTTTCAGGGATTTACAGAGGCTGCTGGAATTCTTGGTGATATTTAAGGAGATAAAGAGGTCATAGAGCAGGAACGTCACGGTGTATTTATTCGACTAATTCGAGGCGACCAGCCGTTTACAGTAGAACCAGGTGCCCGAAGCATAACTCGTCTCTCCCGTTCGCACATCTTATAAACACACTTTATAAAAGGCCCGCGCTCGTCCCGTGACCAAGAGACACTAACGAATACTATTGTTTGACAAACGACGCCTAGCGTCTTATGTTTATGCGTCTCGTAGAAACGGGCGCTGGAATTTTATGAGAATTATTAATGCGAGCCTCGTGCCCTGGGCGCCGTTTATTTTTCCACGGATTTGCGCAAGAATTTTATAATCCCCGCCTCCAGTGCGGCGCCATGTTTATTCACCATTTTTTATTGTAATACGTCGACGTCGATTATATCGACGCGGCACCATCGCCAGATGGGACATGTTTCTGAATATGACGTCCCGATAGGTATTCACACAAAAATATACACGTCTTCGTTCAAAATTATATTAGTGATATTTCGTGGCTAGGCCAGCTTCGATGTTTATTTTTTTTTTGTAGAGACTCCACAAGAAAAATTACGTGACATTTTTCCTCTCAATTCGGCAACTAGTAAATATACTGTCAATGACATCGAATATTCAGACGTCTAAGCTTTAACAAGCGATTTGAAATTTCATCCGGGTTAAAAGCATTAGCGAAGTTTTAACAACGGCAAGTTGCAGCGAAGCCTCTATACTTTCCGAGAGCTTTCTGCAAGTTTCCGTTAACGCGAGTAGTCAGCTTCGGAGGGTGCATAACTGCATAGCAACTTTGAAGGAAGAAAATCAATTATGAAACTCCGTTTTTGCGCCCTCGTCGGACGGGACTCTTCGATTATCCGCGAGGAGCCTGGCAAGCCCATGCGAACTGCCATTATTCCTACCTTGGTCTTTTGGATTATGAAAGATTACTTGGATGCACTCATTTCTCTCATCGATAAATCAGCCTCTTCTCAACCTAACCTAACCTAACCTATCGTACTCATTATACCATGATCCATGCTACCAATTCTGGTGAAAGATTCATCCTCTTAATTCATCCCTAATATCATTAACACGTCTACCACATACATATACTCTAAGCACACGTGCTCACAATTATTTTCAGATTAAGCAAAAAAAAAAGAAAGAAACGTAAAAAAAATCATAATAGGCAGACAAATAATAACGTTTCTAAGGATAACTCCTCTTATCAGCAAAGAACACATGAGACATGGTCTCGGCCCACATTTCCTTTGAGCAGACTGACATACTCATACTATGCGGATTGAAATGCGGTCTTGATTTATCCCTCGGAGACAAACGACCCTCTGTCTCTGGGCAGCCATCCGCACGTCTGTCGTCTTCCTTTCGAGTGTCTCCTGTTTTTGTCATCGGCAGGACGTGTGAAAAAGAGGCCTCATAGTCCGGCAGAGGCTCTCCCTCTTTTCTAGTAACAGGAGATTCTCATTCTGTTGTGATAGGGCCCTTTACTGTTTGCTCGGTGTAAGTTACTCGGCAAGTGGACACCCCTGAAGCCCAACAAGCGGTGCGTAACTAACCTCACGCACGCTTCACGCATTGACGTGACCGCACACTGCTTCCATTCATAACTCGTGCCACGTACCAACTACCGACTACCAAGGTTCCTACTACCGGCTATGCTCTATCTAACACGGGTAAGATAAACGTAAGGACGCTAAAACTGAGAGAGAAAGAGAGGGGATTAACGAAAAATCAGGAAACTCGAACCCATTTACTGAGTTTCTTGATAGATTATTATTTTTCTGGATTTTTGAAAAGATTTCCCTTTTTTTTTTCTTTCGTAGAAACTGCGATTCAGGATTTTCTAAAGAAGGAACGATCCTCTGGAGAGAAACGAAATACTCTTCACCATCTCAAAAATTCCGACAGGGTATCTGTCTGGAAACTGTCACACGAGTTTACACGGATGAAAGTGACAGCTTTTTGAGGCTCACCAATAGTTTGTTTATCTCATAAAATGTAGACGCCGGATGGTCCAGATATTTTCACTGTCATTGGATGCTGGGATAATGTTGCTAGCATACCTTACGTTTTACGTCCAAATAATAAAGCTGTAATTGAATTGTGTTCATTTTTTAATTCCGTTTATCTCCAACCCTCATTTTCTTCATCACTGTTATTAAGTTTTGCACTGCTTTTTTTTTAATCACTAAACAACAGAAAATCGAACTGGTCACATTGCAGATTCGATTATCAGTCTTATCACAGACTGCAGTATAATATGTTTTTGACATGACTAAAGAGACATTTTTAAAAATGTCCAAGAGGCAATAATAATTAATGTCGAGTGATACGGAGTTCAGCGGGTGACACAGACTGATCGATGTCATAGGCCGGCTGTGTTGACGATAACCTTTGTCGCGGCACCGTGCCGACTATCGTTTCTCTGAACGTCGATACAGCCACCATTTCTCTAGATGGCTGCCGCGACGGAAATGGATCTCGTCTGCTGGAATTCACTTTGCATGCAAACACCAGTGCACATGAGATGCAAGATCGCGGATTCTACAGTACATGCTGCTTGGTAATTCTATTAACAAAGGCCAAGCAGTGTCACGTCGGCAGGTTCATCCCTCGAGACTCCCAACCCTTTGCTTCCCTGCATAATGCACGACCCCATGGAGACCCGAAGTGAAATTAGAGACCCTCCCGGCAGCCAATCCCGCGGAAGGAGATGATTTAGGAGAAAATTATCAGGACGAATCCAATAACGAGAACCGCGTAATTTGTCCCGCAGCTAATTAAGATTAAGACCGTGGTAACCGAATATAAACTTTCAGGACCTGCTTTATGTCGCATGAATAGTAATAACAATCTCGAATTTAACATACAGCGTAAAATACCTTGTGCTGTCATTATTCTTTAATGCTCTGGCGAAAAGGTCCAATAGTTTTCCGTGTGTTCGATAAATCCCACGATGCCTACCGGAGCGAAGTTGTTATGACAGTCAGCAGTAGGCCATCCATCACTGAGATTTGGTCCCGACGGACTAACCGCGGACCAACTTATCCAATATTTAAGGTTTTGTCCCTCGCGGGCTAGCTGATATATCACTGGCATTAATATATATTTGCGGGGGAGATAAGTCCGATCGGACTGTCTACTGCTGGTACTGGTGGCTATTCGACAGCAGTGGATTCCACATAAATGAGAATCGAAAATCAAAGTGAGCATGAATATTTTTGACCAAAGTTAAGAAAAAAACTTCGTCACCTTCGCACAGAGTATGATTTGATTCTGAACGAGAATGACATTTCGTATCTGCGATTATAAACGAATTGACAGTGCGTGTACGAATAAGATGGCAGTCTGTTGTCCCGAATGCTGTACACTTTATGGAGCATCAAAAAGATTTAGCGCTGAGGTTAAACTTGCCTGAATGTAATTAAACCATCTGACTGTGACTCTGGACATCGTCTTGAAATTTTTCCGATGGTTTGGCTCAGTCTCGGGACGCCGTTCAACTAAAAGTCACTTTGGTTCAAGGGAATCGATGTGTCTTTATGAGAAAACCCGCCATTATCCATGCAAATATTCGGGTTAAATGGCCGTTTAAGAATAACATTATCCCTATCTACGTCGAATGCCACTGCAGCCGTGTAATTATGGAACTGTGTTCCTGCGATATTCTTATATTCCACGATGTCGTATCTCGGCCACAAGATCTTCAAGATTTACCGTCAGGTATAATGATACATTGTTCAGAACTTTTAAGAACCCGTATAATTCTTTTTCATCTTGGTGCCATACACCGAGATTACTTGATCACGATTCAGAGTTACTTGGAACTTTTACTTAGACCAAAAAAAGCTCGACAATTATGAGTTGGAGCCACAGTCCAGAGTATAGTGATCCATCTTTGTATTCGTCTGAGGGACCGTTACTTTTCTCCCTCCTATTTTTTTTTTTTTTTTTTCTTTTCACAACACCCATTCTTTCCTTCATTGGATCTCTTCTTAGTCTTAGTCCACTTGTACGTATAAGACTCTTGAAAGTTGAGTTTACGGGAGTTAATATAATTATACGATACGGTAATAACACCCAATTTAAATAATACGCCGCGTCTTGGTGATTCTTTATTTGGCCCTAAGTACCAGAACCATGGGTTAGAACGATGATATCTCTGGGCACAATAATTACTACTACATATAGTAATAATTCCACCAATTGAGTTAGTTCAAGATGCTAAAATGCAAATATCTTCGTTGAAGCTGCTTCCGTGTCACATGTATGTAATTTGTTACCATTCCCATTAGGCCTTACGCAAAGTTATCAAAAATCTGTCAAGTTGCAAGCGACGTTCTGTCGACAGATAAGAACAAAAAATGCGTGAAAACGACAATGGCTGTATCATAAGACATATATCATTTTCTGAGTGCAACCTTTAAAAAATCTTACATGCATAACCAAGCGGCCCCCTCGTTAAGGGCGAAGTGTGCGTCGTGAAAGCACCATGGATATAATCGTAACGTGGCGCATACAAACGGGCGCTAATAGCGTGGATAGCTTTTGTTGTTTTTAATTAACCCTTTCTTTTAAGACGGCCGGGGGGAACGGTAAAACGTTGCTAAAGGGGGTTGGGCGAGCGTCTCGCTGAGTCCGTGAGTTCCCAATACAGCCTGGTCTAACCTAACCTCCAACAGAAAGTACCTCCCACCCTTAAACCTTTTCGCGCAACCCTTCCCTCCCGCGGGAGATGTAAATACACAGAAAATTGCACCTCGGAGACAGGACAGCCTACCGGCAGAAGCAGTCGGTGTCTGCCTTTACGAGCGACTATGAAGCCGTAACCAATTACCGACTTTTCTAATTACCACGCGACCGTCCGACTAACTTCTCATAGCCAGATATTCTTTTCCGGTCAGGGATAAATCAAACGGCCGGAAAGTCACCCCCTTGCGAACTTTATTGTGTCCACGAAAGGGAAAGATTTTCGTAGGACTGTCTGATCTCGAATTTTCTCCTCTTCCTCGAAACCGTTAAATTGCGTCATCACGTGACCTCGAAGCAGTAGACAATAACGTGACTGGATGACATGGCGCTGGAGATGCCAGCTGACAATGAGTAAAGGAGGAGAATGATGAGGAAGGGGTTACACGTCGGCACTTTGTCGTGGTCACGTCGCTGTCAATCACCGGTGATAGGAGGCGACACATTAATCTCGGTGGGACCTCCTGACCGCATCTTCTACTCTCTCTCTCTGCGGTTTAAGAGACCTTTACGACCTCGATGCTGCGTAGGCACTGTCGTCCGCATAGACCGTACAACCATGTAATAGAGGACTGTTTGCCTTAGTGAATATTCCATGGGTCCTCTACTTGCAATGCCAAACAGCACGAGGTGCATAAATGATATTTGTGATTTTCCAGACTATAGATCTTTGTAGACTTTAAAAAAGTTATTTTACCGTTGGAAAGGACCGTTCACAGGTTATGCCTAGTCGACTGTGTCAACCGGGTGTCATTTATGCGACAGGTACTTTTTGAGTAAGATGGTTATAGTGTAGGCCACCAGAGTCGTGCTTGTGAAGCAATAAATGTATTATTCAATAATCGTTAGTAATTATTGATTATTATGGTGGGCAGGCTCCATGCACTGTCCGCCATTAATTACTCGAAGGACCGCGACGAAACGGTCATTACCGTGTCCTTCTTTAATCGCCTTATACTCATGCGCCATCACGACGCTTTCTCTGCAGTACGTTGCAGATGTATGTATGTATATGTCAAACAGAGTTATCAAAGACCGTTCTTTATCTTCTCTGAAGAAAGCACTCTTATTGAATTATCAAATATTCTACCAGGTATCGCTTATCAGTCTCTAAAAGTTATGTGAAACGTCTAGGTATAATTTCCCGTATAAATTAACGTTAAAATAATTTCCCTTTATCGCGTAGCAGAAAGAGTAAATAAGGTAACATTCATTCAGCCAGCTAATAGATTCCCTCAGGACGCTATCTCGGAATAAATGCCTTCCCCTAGCGACACCGTTCATCATAACCGAAAGTCGACAGAGGGGTGGTTGCGACTTCAGTGGGGTAAAAGAACTGAACTCCAACCCAACCTGAGCGTATGATAGAGGACAGAGGAAGAGAGAGAGAGAGTGACAGATGAAAAATCCATGAGGGAAGATAAACAGAGTATCGTAACAGATAAGAAATCCCGTGATTCCTTAGGACCGAGGTGGCAATCAGAAATCTCTCTACCCCAAGAACGCTGAAGGAGTCCTGTGGGAGTGTGTCCATGTCCTGAAGGGTGAGCCACTGCTAGGCCAAGAGACAAATAGCATTCTTGTCGAAGTAAGGAGGCCGCACTGCCCCATAAGGGAAGTCAGGAATCTAAGCAGAATAGGAAGGACAGGGTCAGGATAGCGAGGAGCGATGAAGAAGGAAACCAGGAGGAAGACGGAGAACCCGAGAGTGGCGCACATTAATCTGTATCAGCCGTGAAGTATCAATATTTAATCGTAATCCGGAAAATTACGACGTTCACGAATCTAGCGATACCCAGCTCAAGTCATAGTCAGCGCAGATTACATAGGACATTTTGATATAAATAGAAGATTCTGCATCAGACAGGAAGATACAAGATGTCAATTGTCAGTCGCGAGCACAGTGTCTCCGTTATAGTCAGATTTCCCAGTTGGTAAAATGGCTAATAGTGCCAGAAAGTCTTGTGTAAGTTAAACATTCCGCGGGGTCGCGAGGCGTCGTAAAGCGTCGCGGCGCCTCACTGTTTACACCGCGACGTCGTGGCCCACCAACGCTGTCTTATACTGACTGCCGTTCAGACTCAACGTTCGTCTCTACATGAGCCTCTCGTTTCGAACGGCATCGACGCGATTCTCACTTATGTATTCCGTATCTATTTTTATACAGGAGTCACACATAGTCAAGCACGATGTTACTGACATGACGCATACAGACCCATCCTTTCAAGTTCAACGAGGTCAGAAGCCAAGAGACACTCTGAACTTTTGCTTGGTGAATGATGAGGAACGAGAATTGGAATCTTGAAGGATAGCACGTACATTCTTACCTATCTACCTACTGGATAGACGCGTGTATACGTATAGTCACTTTTGTACAGGACAATTTAGCATTGCGTTCAGGATTGCCTCTATGGATTTATGACGGGCAGGCACAGTCGGCTGATGTAGTGCTGTACAGTGGGACATACAGGGCTTTTCCATTTATAGAGGACATACCTAAAAAAATAAGTCTTAATAAGGCGAGCCAAGATAAATTGATACATTAGCATCCAAGAAATGATTCATAGAGTGGCAGCCCGCGGGCGAACGGATCTAGGGGAAAAGGAGCCATGATATATTGCCATTAGCATTGGTTTCATATTAGAACAAATAGGCTCGTGTTTTAGCCTCTAAAAGGCAAACCTACCAGCGCTTTTAATGGGATGCAATACGCAGCCCCTAAACGAAAGGAGACATCCCTTAGAGTTGCCAGTCGGCACCGCTTGCCATTGGCTGCCTTCTCTTGTAGCCCAGGACCCTACTGGCTGGCGTTAGGGCGGCAGCATTGAAACCGGAATGACTATGGGGTGCAAACCCACCCTTCTATCGGTAATTTACAGCTTAGAACGCGTTTATTAACGGCGGACCGAGTGTGTCACTTTTGACTGGGCTGTTTTATGATTTATACACACCGGTCCGGAGTCGCTCCAGGGCTAAAGGATCGTCGACGTCTTCTTCGCGAGCGTAGCAGCTGCCATCACGACGCAGATGGAGCTGCAGATGTTGTTTTTAAATGTACATTGTTCTCGAGAATCGCGAATCACGACTTCGTCATTGCGAACTATTTCAGAAACACTCCCGCAAAATTTCGAAAATTCAATAATTCCAAATAAAAAAGACGTCCTGATAAAAAGGATCTGTGAAGGAATTCTAAATGAAGCAGTGACCTCGGAGTAAGATCATCGGTCATAGGGGGCAAGACTTATATGAAGAATGCAGGAAGAATTGGATTGAGAAGTCCTTCGATTTTGTATGGACGCGTCTCCACGTCTCCAAGTCCCAACGATATAAAGTATCAAGGGATGAACATACTTCGGCAGGCTGGCACGACGACAAATGAAAAATGCCGAGACGGCCGATCAATGTAAATATATTCATGATGTGGGGTGGATGGGTGACTAGGGGCCAGATATATATGGTCTTTATAGGATGGGTTTTTCTGGCTAGGACCCGATGGCACTTGGACGGCACATAATTCACTCTTTGGCAGCTCATTACAATTTAAAAAGGTCTTTGTCAGTATATTACTCATGATTCCTATACGTATCATTCTTCCCGCTTCGACTCCATCCCACTCTGACGTGTCTCCCTCGAATTACTTTGAACTCTCAATTCAGGCGAGATTCCGTTTCCTAAAATCAGCCCAGGTCGGCGAACGTATAAACCGTGACGAATATCGGTTTCGGTAGGGACTTGAGAAACCGATACAATTAGGATGTCGAGAAAATAAATACGCGGCATCGGCTCGTGAAAGCAGGGCTGCCATGTTTAAACGGGCGAAGAACGTCGAGGCCCGATAAAAAAGTAGTAAAGTGGCATGTAGTCCGAACCCTCGACGGCATCCTGACTAAGGAAGTCTGAGACGAGCACCACGTATAGATATAGATGCACGTGCACGTGAGATCAGAAATGGCTACGTGTGTGTCCAAACTGTAGCATAAGAAGCCGAGCCAAGTTCCTATAGTGGATTTCTAATTTTAGTTGCCGGGCACAATCATTTGATTGACCGCGACGAAAGAGAAATGACTCTGTTGTCCATTTTTGAAAAGACCTCTGCTAGTTACTTCGTCCGCCTCGATGATTCTGGCCAATTATCATTATCATGCTCCCACATGATTCCATTGTCGATGGTTGACAGGGGACAAAGATCTCTCCTCCTCTTTCTGACCGTGGATGAAATTTCGAGAGCGGCATTTTTAGGGAACCACATACGAGATATTTCAACAAGGGCTAAGGTGAAACGGAAAACGTCCGAGAAAATGCAACCGCTTTTTCGCTTCTGTGCTCTCCTGAAATTCCCTAGGGACATGCTGGAGAAATTGATATGTATTCCATGCTGCGCCACGTCCAATCTATCGTGGGTCAAGCAGGCGGAATTTTAAGCGCGATACACGCCACGTTATACATATATACGTATATATACACGTATAGATCTCTATATGTACGTCTTACGTACGAGCCGCGCGTGTGTGCGAGAAGGTAGCGGCTTCCTGTTAACCAGAGAAATATACGCACGCGTATCGAAGTGTCTACGATAGAGGGGGAGTGCCTCCCCAGCAACTGGCCGATATCCTTCTATACATTCTAAAACTTACGAGCGCATAAAGTCCGCAGCCTTATAGACGGGAACCGTTTCAGAGAAGGTACTAAGGGATGGCACTGGTCATCGCCGGAAAATTGAATTTTGTCCCTGAGGATTCAACGGATGAGCTATGCTGACATTTCAAAAAATTTCAAGAATCCACGAAAGATGCGGATGGCACCGTTAATGTCATATAAGTTATATAAGAACGTTTTGGGGATGATTCCTAGTATCATTGTTATAGCGTAGTTTCTAGTTCAGAATAAGTAAAAACTCACCGTGCGGCACCCAACCATGATGACACTTTCCACAATAGCGTAGATGACGTTTCCCAGGTGTGAATGACTCGCAGGAACATCCATTGACAGTGCACCTTATTGACTGTAAATAGAAAAATCCCAAGGGTTGGTACGGTCAACCACTGTAAGGAATTGAGTACATTTGGGTCTTCCTAAATATCGATATACGTATATGGTCCAGAGGCATTTAGTAAGGGATGAAATCGTTCAGTCTGTACGTCGGGTCGGCGGGTTGCCGGGTTTAAAAGAGAAGATCGCCCGGGGGTGAAGGTGAGCCCGGTGAAGCCTCCTAGAAGGCAGAGGGTGGGACTGGTATTTTGAGTGACCGTTTGGCATAACGCCACCCGAGAGGGTCCGTAAGAGATGGGGTTGTCGGATTTTAAGGAACCGTGAATATTTCCGCCCTTCGGCTCAAAATTAACCCCCTGGGAACCACTATCCAATCCTGACCGCTATAGGGAAGGAGTCCAACCCCTACTCCATACCTTATGTATCTGCCTTACTTTATGTATAAACGCAACACACAACTTTATCGTACCCGTGCTCGGACCTATGGATGATTCCTTTAGGTGCTACTGTCTAGCTCCTCGACTAGTGCGAATTTTCAAAAAGTCAGGGATACTCTTTGCGAACTTCCCTCAACTTCAGTTAAGAAAGTTGCAACAGGAAGATGATACGGCACTGCGAAGTCAATGAGGTGGCTATGGTTGTAGAAGGTTTCTGGCGCAGGGGTGAAATTATTTCTTAGGTGTCGAAGCCTTGGCAGTGGAGAAGTACAACAAGTACAACATCAGAAACAACATACATACAAGAAACTATAGAGGAAAGCTCCCATAGCTATACATACAGGGGGGGATCGTTATATGGCGTAACGCAGCAGCGCTGTTCCGCGACGGCGTATGGCGTTAATATAAAGACAAATGAAGCAAGGCGTAAGCGCGACCCTGGGCCATGTGTCTTTATATAGACAGCATCTCGTGGCACCATGAAAAAGCTTCGCAGGGTAACTTCTGACAGTGAGGAAACTCTCACCCTCCATAAAGCTAAAGTATCTGGTGCGACAATATTTTGTAAGCTACTGGCTTTTATTAGGCACACGCTTGGTTATTTATTCCTTATGGGGACAGATTCCGAAATAATATTAGCTTATCTCGCTATCCTGACTCTTCTAAGAATCTTCATCATCTTCTTTGGAAGTCTGAACCACGTTGCGTCAGGTACGTCCACATAGATCCCCGTATACAGTATAGTATACAGTCTCCTTGCTCCCATTCTCTTATACCTCCGTCGTATTTGGGCGCTTGTCTCCTCCTTTTATATCTCCTTAATTTTCATATACTGTCTTTTATATCGTGCCGCCCAGCAGGCAATAACATTTTTACGAGCCTCGAAACATTTATTGCTGGTTATGCCCTCCTCGCCGCTTTATTATCATATCGCGTAATACCTGCCGTTTAAGGATGCACAGGTGCCGTACGATTTTTCGCGATGTACCATTCTCCATCGTTTCGCAACTTGAGCCAAAGGACAGAGCATCAGCAAGATCACGCAAGTATTTAGATAAGACAGAAATAACCGTCTAGTCATCCAATAAGCAAATGGCTCAAGATGGCTCAGACTGACCAAGTTTACAGCAAGAACAACTTTAGAACAACCATTTGCATTACCTATACTTTTGCCTCTATAGTTTCACCATGCGGTCCACGTTTCCAAAAATAAAAGATTAAGACTGACTATGAATATAATGGAAATACCTGAAAACCAAAACCCGAAAATCCTCGAACTCATTAATGCAAGGCCTACTAGGCTCCCGCTGCATCGGGTTCGCTCAGCTATATACTTGAGGTTTAATTCGGGCTGGGCAAATTAATTTGCAACAATGAGCGCCACGGTATACGCTGTTAGCGTTGCGTTTCGAATTGGGAGATTAGTGCTGTTCATTAAACACGACTAGCCAGGTTTACGTCCTATTCATACTGCATCATCGCCATCATTCTCCCCACTCGCAGCATCACTTTGGATCTCGTTTTAGATATCTCGTAAACATCCGCTAATAATTCATTTCGAGACGATTCCCTATCCCGGACATTGTTAATTAAATGGCTTCTCCCGTTCCAGAGAATTTAAGACTACCGCGATATTTGCAAGAGATACCACATCGTTAGTGCACGTGGAAATAGAGCTTTATTCGTGAATTCATTACGTTCAGATAGGATGTATGCCTGTTGCAAATCAAATCCGTCTCTAGCGCCGAGTGAATCCGGAAATGAGGATAACGATCCCGTAATCAGGACGCTTTATACAATTAATTAACATGTACTCTACACACACATGTATACATGTTGCATACTAGCTATGAAATCCATCTCATCGATGATCCTGAAATAAAGTAATACCAACGATTGACTACAATACTGGCCCAATATTTCGCTATAGGACAGATACAATAAAAGGAGAAAGTATCGAGGCAGCGAGTGTCTCTCTCCTCTCTCCTCTCTCTGTGGCGCAAAATAACGAAATGCTAACAGCCATGATATAACTGGCAACGAGTAGGGCTTAGCATATTGTCGCGACCACAATGGCAATTTGTGTGATATATCTGGCCATTACCGGAACGCGTTTCAAATGTAGCGGAATTAACTCGTCGGCAGCGCCATTCAAAAGAAAAAGAAATACGCCAGTGAACGTATTATACATGGACGAGAAAAGAGAGGAGGCGCTAGATATGCCATGTGCCTTCGAATGCGTGAACGCAGAATTCTCTGTTCTGAACCCCGAGCCCTGAACCCTTAAAGCACACGCTCGATAATGCGCGCTTATCTGCTCTTTCGTACGGGGTCCTCGTGTCTAGATGGAACACTCGCAACACCCATGTGGATTTTCGACATGGTGTAGGTGAACTCGAGCAGCCGTGAACGATAAATATCCACGGCGACAAAGTATCCCGCAATAGGAAAAGGTTCTCGGGACTTGACTTACGACACCCATAGGAGCCCTAAGTCACCGCTTATGCTAACCTAACCTCACCCTCGACGAAAACGATATAATCTTGATTCCTACAACTAGTGCTTGTCTATGAAACGCGCTGGTCACTTTCTCGCGCATTACTTTTCACGCAATTAATGCGCTGAGTGCAATTAGCTCGTTATGCCAAGCGGATTGGATGATGATTCATTTACGTAGAAAGTGAAGAGAAGTTGGTTGGTTATTAAATCAAATGGAATTACGCAGGTAAAATTCCGAGCAATTCCTTCTGTAGGGGATGTAATGAGGACAATGCACAAAAATACAGAGGTTCGGCGGAGAGAGAAAAAAAAAGAGTAAAGGGATCGTAGCTCTTTATTATTTAGGGAAAATTGTAAAACCACTGTGTGGCGGCGCTGGCAGTGGGCCTGTGGGAAATGACAGGGGGTGGTTTGTATTCTTGCAGGGTGAAGAAAAATTGTTTTTCACGTACCAGCAGATAGGTATGCTGCCCTTTAAATCTCATTATTAGCGCTTGCGAGCTATTTGAAAAATAACCAAGGGTTACCCACGGGCACGCGGCACGCGGAAGGGGCGCTTAATCCGCGACGGTTTAGCCGTAAAACGGGAGCAGCCTCCCGAACGCGTGCCACTCTCTTTTTCTCCTGCTTCCCTCTGTAGCTGTGTATAATATATATCCATCTCTGTGCTTCTCTCGCCTCTGCCAGTACGAGTCCACGTGTTTAAGATTTTTTAAATGCGATAACAAGAACAATATGACTGCTGCTAAGTCGGCTCTCTCTCTCTCTCTCTCTCTCTCGCTGACGCACGATTAAACACCCTGCGGAATTTAATAAAGTAGATTGCGACCCCGCATCACGCTCTAGGGGTGCATTAGGTGAATTTTCTAATTTACCCTCATATGGCGATAGATCCTTCTTTTGCTTTTGTTTAGGACGTCACAGATCTTGCTTTTACTTAACGAATAAACCTTAGGCTGAATACATCACGTACGCGTAGGCAACCAGATATTTTAAGCGAATTCATAATCGTAACGTGACACCTTTTTGAAAAATGACTAGACATTTTAATAAAGCGTGTTTTCATCTATCGTCCCTATTCATCGGCAATTTCCGATTGGGTCGCCCTGGCATGTTTATCGATCGCCATTGTCTAGGAGTGTAGGGCTGACTTTTCATCGTGACGGCCACACCTTGCGAACTGCCTCGATCTCCCGTTAAACTAAAATGAACCGTAATAGCGTAATGGGAGGGACTGTGTTCTCTAACAACCAAACTTCAGCCATGACACTCCGTAGCCACACTTCTCTAAATGAAGTGACACACGCGAGCGGCTAAATCTACCCCGTCGTCCCCAGGCTGGCCAACTTCTTGCTTCTTCGCCTCTGCGCCCGAACCACCCCTAAGACGAACCTATACGAATAGCTTCCTTAATTTGCATTCGTCGAGATATTTAGACGTCGTTTCGCCCCCTGATGGCTTCCTGGCACGGGACATTGTTTCCCAGTAATGTTCAACCTACCATAGCTCTCTAGCATCCCTTACCCTTTCACAGACACCCCTCTACAGCTTACTTTGTCCTTGCCAACAATTCTGTTACCCTTTCATTCATTGGAGCAGACTACTCAAATTCGCCAAACACTTTACTCCATTTTCATTAAATCAAGCTCACACCTTTATTCGCTGTCTGTGCAAAATTTCACAGTATGTAAACAGTAATTCTGATTGCTACCGGTAAGATAGTGGTGCGTTAATACATCAGCAACCAGTAGCGAAGCGAGACGAAGGGAAGCGTAGCATGTAATAAATTGAGGAATGGACAACAGGGGATGGACATAATACAATGATGAGAATTTCTCGTGCTGGAAGCTCGTCATCTGGTAGAAGGAGTGTTCGCAAAAGCGAACGAGCGAACGAGCGAACGTAGCGCGGCAGGCATGTGGGATAGCAAAAAAATCGATAGGCTAACTTGAAACGGAATTAGAAGATTCTGCAAAAGATTTTGAAAAATTGAACGCGATGTCCCATCGATCGAATTAATATATAAATCACACGAGTTAATCTCATAATACTCCTACTTTTTAAATCAGCTTAAACAATGTAACTATTAATAATAAGAGAAACGTCAAGTAGCTACAGCATCTCGTTTCCCACACAGACTGCACGTGTATAAGTAGAGCCAGGATACGTGGGCAGTGACGAGGGATGCTGGGGGTGAGACGAAGGGAGGATTCTAGTGTGAATTGTAGCGTTACTGCACCCCAGCCTTTCGGCTTGGCGCATCGCGTAAAATAGCAACCCCGGTCGCGTCGTGTTTGGGCGTCTCGGTGCGGCACGGTTGGTATAGCAGGGCCAGTCGATGTGTGATATATCGGCTCGTAAAAATTCTCCAGAATGAAATATCTGCCGGGGATCTCGGGGCTAAGGTCGTGGTCGCCGAAAGGGTTCTTTTCTCTTCTGATGTATAAAGGAACCATGGACGGACAATTTCAGCAGGATTCGCACACGTATGGATGCGGTACACGCGCGAGGTGCGAACATTGTTAACAAGTCCCGTATTTTATACACTCCTTGTTCTCTCGTTCCTGGTGCACAAGGGCAGAGGTGCATACATATACTTTTACTCCTGGCACATTATTACAGAGCACTCTATCTCGTTGGCAACGCACGGATGCCGCTTCCTTAGAGATACCAGTCGTGCCGCCATTTGAGAACCGTCTCAGTCTACCGATATTCTCGTACGTTGTTATTCGAGCTGCCATAAGTTTTAGGTTAAAAACTGATTTGACATGGGACCATGGTCTCCTGCGATCCCACACTTCGCCTTCGCGTGATTCTTGAGTTCGTTCTCGATTTCTTAAATCTTTTTCTTCGTTTCTATAAAAGATCGGTCACGAGTTATGCGTATTCGGAAGACCGGTGGGAATGGTAAGTTACGATAGTAAAAGGATCGCAATATTATCCAGCGGTAGAAAGAAATCAATTGAAAAGGGTTCTGTGTTGGGGATAGTGGGTCTTACTGGCAGTTCACTTTATTTTACACAAGTGCTTCCGGATATTCAGCGCACGTGGGGGATAGCGTGGTCAGCGGAGGCTGCCCCGTTTTGGAGTCGGGGTACTTGTAGGTGGTCGAAGTGAATGGAGGGTGGAAGCGCGGGGTAGAGAAGAGGCAGATACGGGTAGTAGTTGATGGAGGAAAGCAAAGGGTTTGGTTCTCTCGGACGAAGCAAACGAGTTCGGTTCTGTTCGGTACGGTTTCAGGTGGTAGGTGGTTTGGGTGGAAGGTTTCGGTTCGAAGGGGTGAGTATGAGGGGGTTCGTAGGGGGTTACTGCCTCCTGCACACTGGCCCCGGGGGCAGCGTATTGATCCGGAGGCGGCGGCGGTCATCCGGCCGCTAATTAAATGCCAATCGCCAACCCCCTTCTATACTCAATTCACCCTCTACTTGCTGTGTGCCGGGTCTTCCGCGATCCGCCCCCTTTATACCCACCCCCATGCCCCATACCCGAGACCATCGGGGGCATCAGTATCGCCATCTCCCATCCACAACTTCCATTCCACCCTCTCTAGGTATTGCACAGCACAGCGGAATACAGTATAGCGTAGCATGGCGCCACCACAAGCAGCAACTCTCTATTCTCTTTCGGTACTTCGACAACCACCGCAGCCACCGCCGCAACCGCCACCTCCTGCTACTCCTCTTCCTATCCTTTATCATCGGCCGCCCTATACCCATCCGCATTATTTCATCGCTTCACGGTATGCGACGTGCTTACATTTATTATTACAGCGCGAATATACGATATATCGGATTTTGGGATATGCCTATTGCGTCATACAGGAAAGGGACAGTTCATTGGCTCTGCAGATTCTACTGCCTGTTGCCTAATATATATTATATATATTTCTCTTTATTATAAGTCAGACGCTCGATGCAATGTGAAGTGGATGCTGATAGTGCTTTATTGATGGGGATAAAACAAGGGGGTGGATAAGCATCATAGTACCACGATCGCGATCGCTTATTGTCGGTTTACTGGAAAACTCTACCGATCGAGTCGCCCCTCGAGTAAGGGCGCCCAAGAAAAGGCCAGTTGATTAACTTCCCATGGGACTCTACTTTTTTTTCCAAGCCTACAGCTGATCCCTCTCGGCTATCTTACCCTCTCGACCCTTTTTGGAATCCGCCAAACTCCATCGCACGTGACCGGTTTACTCTTTGGGTTGCCCACCGAGAGCCATGAAAATCTCCGTTCGGATGGTTTTGGATGGTTCGCAAGAGAGTATGTGAGAGACGAGGAAACGACTGGATAAAAGGATCGAGGGCCCAAGAAGTAAAACGAAGAAAGCAAGAAAAGAAATGTAAAGGAAAATTCGCGTACCGAATCGCGAGTTGAAACGTTTGGAATATTTAAAATGAGTGGTTTAGAGCCATCAGGAGTTTTTGGGCGCCATACTCCCACTGATGCTTGACTCTCCTACCCCTTCTTTATGCGAGGCGGTGTTAATTGGCGCGGAAGTAATTAAGAGATGGCCACCACCCAGATCCCCTCTGGCTACTTCCCGCCCACCCCCCTGTTGCTAACGAGCAGCCGCTGCCCTGGGAGATGGCAGCATCGTGATTAATAACGAGGTCCTCTCTCTGAGCTTTACTCCTAAGGCCTACAACGACTAGCTAAAATTCCATGACCAACATGAGACTCCATTACTGCACCAACCCCGTCCGGAAGAACCACTTTTTCCCTGAGCTTCGGTAAAGATCTCAGCCAGCTCACTGAAAAGCGTTTCCCGTAACAACACCCCATTCTTTTATTCTGCCCGATCCCTTCAACTCACCCCTTCCGCCATTACTGACAAAAGGGTTGCGTTCCATACTATGGCCACGCTCCTATAGGGGTGATGGTTATACTATTACATAACATTTACTTCCATGTCTCCTCTTGCTGGTTTATTACAGTATCAACCAATCTCAAGTTGAATCTAGAAATTCTTATAGTCTGGTAACGTCCTGGATAGTTTTAATCATCGATATAGTTGAATTCGTTGGCTAATTTGTTATGGTCAATAAGAAGGATCTTATGAGGTTCCTCCACCAGGTTAACCCTAGATCACGGAAAAATCGCGGTCTTCTAGCCCCTGGGGATATTTTTCGAGCTATCTGTCTGCTCTTTAACAAGGTATATCAATCTCTGGCTGCATCCTGGGTATCGTGGGTACAGTGTCTCGTCATTAGAGCCCTCGGGGAGGTCACACCTGGCGTCCATCCGGATCTTTTGAAGGCGAAAGTTAATGGCAACCAAGACAGATGTGCCGGATCATCGGAACTTTTGAATGTTCATACAGCGTGGAATCCTGATCGACGTTATTTCAAAGACTCACGAACGTTTCTGGAGAGATTCCCTAGTTACGGGATCCAGGATTCCACTGGGTTCTTCTTTAATTTGCTTTACTCTTTTTTTTCTACCTTCTCATTCCCCGACATCCTTTCACCCTTCAACCCACCCGACTCTCCACTGGGCAATTCCGGATAAGGAAGGAGCGGCCAGGTCGTCCCGGATCGATCGTCCACGGGGAAAGCTCTCTCGCGCAATTACCCGTGCCAGTTCTTAGCGGTGCGCGTTGAATATGTATATCCTGGAAGTGCATTGGCCTTGGATCCTCGCCAATAGATTAATAGCCCGAGAATGATCAAGGAAATTTTGCCACATATCACATTACAGGAAGTGACGCGACACAATACTCAAATGACTTCACCCTGAAGAAAAAAAAAAGTTACAGAATAAGAAGGAAGAGGGGTAGTCAGACCAAAATCTCCTAACGACCCCGAGAAGAGGATGAATTTAGTCTTCCTTGCTTTCAAATCCCTTTCCAAATGATGCATCACGACCGTACGTCCTGCCATTACGATTATCATAATGTGGATGGCGTCCAGTAAAGTCTTCAGGCATCATCGTTCTACATTTAGCCCAGATCGAGAAATGGGTTTTTCACATAAGATTCTTATAGAAGTTATATAGGACTATATGATGGCCCAATGCCTGATGCCCAGTCCTCGGTGCCACGAGGTCGACTCATGCCACGACGTGGTGGATGCTTACGAAGCAGACGTCAAAACATTCGTGAAATATGAGGGTGCAGACCGCGGAAGATCAATTCCCTAGGACGATGAAGCGAGTGCTCCGTCGAGGTGGTTCGCATTGTTAAAAGCCCGTAATAGATTATGCATTAAACGTAGAGTAGAATAGAGAGATAGCGTAACAATGGATCAGCCACTTCGAGTTCCCTTGGGGAACTCCGTCGTCCGTCATCTCTATTCCCTCTCTCACTCTCTCACTCTCTCACTCTCTCCTCTCTCTACTACGTCATTATTACGAACTGGGAGATCCAAAACTCTCCTATTTCTCATCCTATTGGCACTGCCGACAACCGTGCCAACAATGTCTAGACTGAGGACGGGAGAGACAGAGAGAGAGAAAGAAAGAAAGAGAGCGGGCGCGCGCGAGAGAGAGAGAGAGAGAGAGAGAAAGCCGACACGATATAGTAAGAGAGAATAGTAGTATGCCTTAAGGATGATCTCATTTTTCTATAGGCGTCGCGACGATTATCGTCGATTTCGCGTTTGAAAATCGGTGCGCAAAAATAATTCATGTAATCAGATCTTGAAAGCCATTTGACCTCTCGTCCCTGGTATAATGTCTAACCCTAACATTACCAAAATCTTCCCAGAGCCGATTACGTGGATTACGGCAAGGCGTCGTGACGCTGTCATGCGTGTGCACACGCACGATTGTATCACTGTGCATGTGTGTCTGTCTGCCGAAAGAGAGGACGACCATGTAATTTCACTATTACAGCTAATCTGTTGACATTAGGGCACAGTCTGGCAAATTGTTGGCTCCTCGGATGCAGGGCGGTCGCGCGCCATTATCATAAACATTTTAAACTAGTCGAATGCGTCTAAAAGAAAACGACCCTACTGCCATACGCCGATTATTCTAATTGTGTCTCTCCCGAGAGGAGTGTCCGCCAGCGTCTCATCGCTTCTAAATATTTCCAAGCTGTTCTTCGTAATTTCCATTCTAATGAGGTCTATGAGACTGTGGGCTTCATAGGAACAGATCGCGCCATATCTTTTCTTTTCTAATTCTGTCTCTATCCTTCTGCGAAATCGACGCCTTCCATGTCCGGTTCGAATCAGTCTGAATATATCGCAACGATTACGAGGAAGATGAGAAAACGAGAAGAAAAAGAATAAGAATCCATCTCGTCCTCCTCCCTACGGAGTCTCTTAGTGATGGCCCTGGGAGTTCTCGCTAGCGTGATCCCGTGGTTTCATTGTCGACTCGTTACATCACTTTTGTCGCTCCCACTCCGCGAAGTCATTGTTGTGTCGATGTCAATAGTCATCGGATACGATTGAGATGCGACCTTCGCGTAATTAAAGCGTTTGAAGTTTCAAGTGGGACAACGCAGAGTGGATATCGGGACTCGATTGATCTCAGCAAGGTGACAATCTCACGAGATCTTCGCTGAATGGCTCACTAACTACCAGAAAAATCTCTGACGCTCGTCGATCATCGACGCAGAAGGACATTTAATTGGAAGGATTCGAAAGGAGTCTGCAGATCGGTCTGTCACGAATCTACAGTGCGTTCCCTGCTAATCTCATACGCTACAGTCTAGTCCGTTTAGACAGACGTTAAAAAATATACTTGAGAAACAAGAATAGAACACATAGAACAATGTTGGAACGGAGACCCGAGGGAACCATAGAGAGAAGAGAATGATGAGTGTGAGAAGTCGGTAAAGTGGCAAGGTGTCAAGCAAAAAGGGCAGGGGATGAAACAACAATGAATACCAACAATAAAAGGACGCTGCAGCGTGTGTCGGCAGAGGCACAAATTACAGGCGATTTCAGGTTCTCTTGCTTCATCCACTTCTCTAACCTTGTCCCTCTGAGGATTTTGAGCCTGTCCCACAAGGTGACAAGCACAGACTTCGAAGCCTGAAGAGGTGAAAAGTCGAGCCTCGTTAGGCGGAATGATAAGTCGGAGCAATTTCACAGCTCAGGATGCCGACAAAACGGCCCCGTTCAGCTGGGAATATTACAAGAAATATTCGGTTGTCTGGTCTCATACGACATCCAAATTATTTCCGAAGGACTATACAGAAACGATATTATTCTAATTTTAGTTAACTAACTTCCTTCGTGTTATACAAATTGAACTAGATAACGTTACGAACCTTCACAGACGTAATTTCGATTGACATGTCTTTCCATGGAGTAGAAAGGTAGAGAGAAAGAGAGTGTACGTGTGAGAGAGAAAGAGAGAGAGAGGGGGGGGGGGGGGGAGAATTGATCAAAGTGCAGAATGTACTAAGCGTCCGGTTGCCAGGCAACGCGCTAATTAGCCCACCCAGCTCTTTCGAGTGGATACTTCAGTGTACTTGGTAACCTCTCTCTGGGCTCTCTCCATGCCAGTGACATCCACTGCCAACGATCATTAATACGCTGGTATGGATACTCAGTGCAGAGCAAGCAACCGAACGAGCGACTATCAACCGATATCATAGTTCAGCCAAATTGGTCCTGTTTTTCCCTCCTATAAAAAAAAATATTTAAAAAATGTATTCACACAACCGCAAGAAATAGCTGGACACTTGCTTTCTTGGAGCGATGATAATTAAGATATTTCCAAGAGAGCAATTTCCAAGGCTGCTCAACTTCTTGGAATTTGTCAAAGTGGCACAGTAGTTGGTCTCTCTTACTAAATATAGAGGGACAATAATTTCAGTCGATGTGCTAGAATCAGACTGAATTCTTAGGACGCTGATTTTTTCGACGTTGCTTAACTGTAATTTCGGATAGTGTAAAGGTATTCATCAGCTAGTGACAGTTGGTGCTAACGTCCATAGAAATTAATCGACTCGACAATAGCAAATGTATCCAATCGGAGTATGAGCCAACGGTAAAACTCACTTTGAAGTACAACCTGAGAAGAAGCTTGAGTTCTATACTCAGGGTTGCACAGGTGCAAGAGCACCTCGTAAACATGCAAATATTTTCAGGATGGACTCGTCAGAGTCTGTCAGTGTTGCCAATGGCATAGGTGTCGGACGGTAGTGAGAAACAGCCTGCAGTCAGAGCATCGCGAGAAAAGATAGCGTGAGCTGCGTTTCGCCGAGAGCAAACAATGCTGATCCTATAGGACATAAGGTAGAATGAAAGAAAAAGGAGCAAGACTTCACCTCTTTGTTTACTGGCCAAACAAAGACCTGACAAGCTCGACGGATACAAGTCACCATATATTCCAAGTTCTAAATAGTCGCGCGCATCCATGACGAAAAGTCTTGAAAAACTAATTCCTTCCGCTGTTGTCCCTTTGTCAGATCTCAAGACAGTCAGTCCTTCGGTTAGTGCGCAAAGTCCCACTATACTGTTTCCCGTAAAGAACTCTTGAATGGAGCACATCTTTACTTAGGATTTGCAGTATAAATATCCATGGGACGCAGTCCACCCTTTCGAGTGGAAGCCCATAGCCTAACTAGGGATTTCTTTTGGAAATAAATAAGCAAAGATTCCACCCGAGTCACACCTTTCGAGATCCAGGATCGACAAGTTAACCGGGAGTCGGGTCAAGCGGTATGTTGTTTTAAGGGCGTGAAACATGACAGGTGCATAATGAACAGTGATGCTGCAGGTGCGAATAAAGAGTATAAACTGCAGTCCTGTGAAAGCTCTCCGAGGCTCCAATGAAAATTCTCATTATTACCGACACGTATAAAAAGGCGCCTTCGATTTCACGTCTATCGATCACTAGTCAATAATTTTTCTTCGAGACACCACGGCCGTATCTCTGTACAAGTACTGCGCTATCTTTACAAGACATTAGACGCACGTACACGGCGCTCTTTGATGCAGTGCTTTCCGATATTCTATTAGCAATTACCAAGCATGGCTTGTCACGCGCTGACGCAACGAGCAATAGAGTGTAGCTACAGCATCCAATGCTCCGAGCATGAGGTTATCGCCACATGCCTTACGAATCACGTTACCTTATAGAGTACAATGTCGTGCACACGTACACTCAACGACCTAATACGTGGATGGCACAGCAATGATAATTAATCAACCTCAACACCATGACTGGTGGCGCCCCTGCCGCAGCCGGCAAGCGTAATAACCGTGCGAGCTGTGTGGTCCAACTCTTGTCCTTTTATTACGTCACTAGGAAATCAGTTCTTTCGCCTCTTTCTCAGACCCGGTCTTGAGCCTGGAGATGACAGTAATGCAGAAGGTGAAGATTCATGGAAACGCAAACGTTTGGATAAACGGTAAGAACGCGATCAGGTCGTTCCTACTAATTGCAATTGCACGTCGAACGATGCGTGCACCTATGTAGATGCATATGAATACGTGCAGCTCTCTCTTCGGTAATATAAGAAACATCTGTTGATCGGGTATCGTGAGCATCGATAAATTTTCAGCTTTATGATTACGATTATACCAGTTGGAAATGGCGGCGATTCAGGGGCCCCTGCGCTTCTACTGCTACCGCTCAGTGGACGGATAACTTCTCTGATGTCGTTGCATCAGGCGTCATCAAGAATTCAATTTGCAAGACGATAAAGGTACCGTTGGCCAATCGAGAGGCCACTCACGGTAAGAGTCACTCGTAAAATTATACGGTTAATTGCCGAGGTAACGTGAAAACCACATAGGCAGAACGACGAGCTACCTATCGACCTATGTACCTGTCTTCACCGTTACTCGCGAAATAGTTAATGGCTAATCGTTCCTTAGGTCACCGCAGACTCAGCTAAGTCCTATCCACAGAAATGTTCGCAATCAAATGTATCCTTAATTAATGTAATAAAATTCCATGAGTAATACGAACTGGAGGACCATCAACGTAAGGTCACGAAACGTTCCGCAACGCGATGCGAAATTTGCATCGGTGCAAAAGCATGCCGTGCTATGCAGCTTTGACGCCTCTTGCGCGCAGAATGACAGCCTCGTAATCTGCGTCCACCCACACTCAGATTCCAGTGTAGGCTCGTTTCACAGATACTTTTTTTTTTTAATTCTTTTATTCGTCTTTTTCTCTCGACTCGTTTCTTCGTGCCTCAACACTCCACGCGGTCCCGTCATTTATCCTGAGAGGACGACGCTCTCTTGTGGCCTGCGGCGCGACGATGTGACGTTCATGAAAATTGGCAATAATTTCAAATTAAAAAAAAAAAAGAACAGTGCAAAAGTGGCCTAACTTACGAGGAATTATCTGCTCAACTTTTGTATCCCTGAACTAAATGTTAAGCAGAAAAGTATGACTCTATGTAATTATTCTATCTCGACGGGCATCCCTTATACGCCGACATGTGTTCTCGAGTGAAGGAAGTCAAATGAGACTAAGGAAGAACGTGTTCGTCGAGGGTCGGGTGCGTTTTCCAGTGTAGCTCGTTATCGGTAACGTGACGGGGTGCGATGTGCGATGTGCGATGTGCACACACATCCCATAATCGCATGGCTCCGTACGCGATCCCATTATCAGAGTCCGCAGCTGCATTCTCCCACACGGGTCCTTCGTTGCGAAAGAAAAGTAGGAAGCGCGATACTCGCTCATGCTCGCGTGATTCCACACGTGTGGCATGTTAATTCACAATAAGAAATTAAGAACGCCCCAAATACACTACAGCCCCCTATATGCCGTTTAGTCGAAAACTACGTAGAAGATACGGACTCTTGTTTTGCAATATATCGATGAAATTCAACTCTTCTATTGGTAGTCCGAACTGTTACTGTTTCTCGTCCGTTAAGGACTAGAAGAAAGTAACGGCGACTTTCATTGGGAGACACACCGACCGCTTGCTACACGATAAATAAATTTGTTTAGCGGTCCCGAGACGGCTACCGGGCAGGACAAACAATCAGAAACCGGATAACAATAAGACCACCATGGTTATACGCGCGGTCCTCCTGAGCAGCCCTGACCCTTCGGGGTTGGAAATCCGTAAAGTGAAAAAAAGGGAAGCCATAGGCCGAAAAGGCAAAGCCCAGGAGCTCCAAGCGCGTTAACGTCTCCGCGAGGTGCTAATTGTGGCGGCGGCCGTCGTTCCTCGACCCGACGACTTCGGACGACAACCAAGCTAAAAAGTTCGGCAAATATGTGCACTCTGGAGTTCCGCCGGGTCGGAAAAGAGCGCTTAGTGTGCACCTCATACTTTTCGTTCCTTTCCTTTTTTTGCTGCCTATGAGGAACCCATTAGCCATCGAGACTTATTTTTCAACATGGGTACGACATGCCTTTGGTTACTTAAATTTACAAATTTCTGCGAACTATTCAGAAAGAATTTTTGAAAAAGTTGAGCTATTGAATAAAACAGTTTCGTAAAACGATTCATAAGTTTTATTGCAATCTTGCAAACGTCAAATTTACAAAGGATTGATATTCGTACCAACGTATGAAAATGACATGAAGTGTGTAAACACTTCTGATACAGTTTGAAAATCAATCCCTTTCGTTTCATGTTGTAGGATGGGATAACGCGAAATCCAATTAAGATGAAATTTGCGCGGAACTCGATCGGCCAGAAGTACAGTAGCTAGACGGAAGAAATTTTTCCAAGAGGAAGATGATGTCGGAGTGAGTATTGGCCTCGAGGGGTTAGCAACGACAAAAGAAATGATCCACCACCAGGAGTCATGAATATTCAAAAAGTGTTTTGCATTTATTAAAACAACACGAGCAACCCTTTGCTCTTACTGCTCGCATAATTACCGTCTCGTGTCCTGGAAATATATCTCTATTTTTTTATGGCGCACCGTATATATCCAACAAGCACTAAACACCCCGTAACTCGCAGATCCCATATAGATACCGGATTCGAACAAAGAATTATTCGATTTACGAGCTATTCTTCCCCGCGATATTCATACCATCCTCTAAGGTACGCCAATGCGTACAAGACTCCTGTCTGAAGTTACAGCTTTTTTCAAGGAGAATACACTACCAACAAAGTTGTTAAACGAAGGAGCCCATATACCGGTTGGAATCCTGCGTCCATACCGAAACGAATAACGCGAGCCCCATTCTGGCCTGGACAAACATCTCAGTCTATGGTGAGAAAAAAAAAGAGGTAGAAAACAGAAAACGAACAGCATACGATAAATCAACTTCGAGTCTATTGGATATTAGGTAGTTTGTCTAAAAGGGAACACAGAAATGACCAGTGCCGTGGTCTACCAATGAAACCTACGATCTTCAATAGCAATGCGGTAATTACCCGATGATTAGAGTCGTGCGAAACTGGCTTTCAAGTTACTTGACTCAGACCATCCTCTTGTTATAGCTGAGGTCGCATGGGCAGCTCGACTGCCCAGGTGCTCGAGTGCACCTAATTACGAACAAGAACACTAAACTGCAATTAACAAGGTTCTCGGTCTATGTCATCTTATTGCTATACCGAGTATGTTTCATCCCTTCCTTGTCCAACGTTTTTTTTTTCACTTGGTCCCTAGCTGGGATTAGCAAGGAAACGAGAAGTACTGATATCAACAGTCCTTTACGACCCTTTTGCATCTTCACTCGATACCCCACAGAGAATAAAATCTGTACCACCTCTAAAATTTGTGTACTCTCTTGATTCACTTCTGACTCGTGATGATCAAGAATCAAAAATTAAAGTTTACAGTTGCAATGCACGTTTGATCTAATCAATTGATCCTTTTGCATACATATCATCTAAGGTTCTGTCTCCCATTTATGGATTTGGTATAGACAGGCCAATTCGAGGAAGGCCTCGAATATCTAAGCGACGATGACATGCGCTGGTGTAAGTACTGTCTACAGTGCTTCCTTGATTTCTGATGATGCAACGGAGTCCGAGGATACATCAGTAGAAGCGTTTGATTCGGTCGTGTAGGTACATGTTACTCAATAAGAAGGTACTGGCTTTTCTAACCAGTAGGTTATATACTGAGGAAAGTACATAGGTATACATAGTACTGCCGTCTGTCCGTCTTGTGAAAAGGCAGAAAGAGATTAGGATCTGACGTCTCGTGGCTGGTGATGCTTGGTAGCGACATCCAGCACCTCGTCTATTAAACCGAGTTTAGGCTAATGGCTTCTACAAGAAGTACAGTGCGGAGACTAAGAAGTATGGCGGCGGGTATGCTGATTGATCGATTGGGACAATAAGACAATGGAATGCTCAGCTTTTTTCAAAAGGGAATTCGAACGAGCCGCTCTTTACATTCACTCCCTGTACCACAGGTACCACAGGTACCTTTTGGAAAAGTACATCAGGTACACAGATTTAGTTGTACCAATGTATATGTATCTGTATACGTATGAACCAGACAAAAACACTAGGGAGAAAAAAATATCAGTTGATTCCATACTCCTATTAGGTATGTGCTGGCTCCCATGACTTTTTACACTTTTTCTTTGTACTTTCTTTCTCACTCTTTCTTTTTTTCATCCCGATAATTATATTGAGGTCGTTCCAAGCTGCCCTCAGGGACTCTGACCGCTACAAGAGTACCAATCTCGCTGGTATAGACAGACACTGTATTTCCCACGCGATTCAGGATCGTTATGATACGATTAGCACTATCGCATAATAATATTGCGTAAGGAGAGACTGGAAGGCGTAGTCATATACTTGGTTAACCGGGCGTACCACCTTTACCAACATTGAAGCATTCTCCTTGTGTATAGTCGTCGTAGTCACATTATTTCTTGACGTTGGATTCTCTCTGTACCAGTCGTACCGATCTCACAGCGATTTCTCCAAGATTGCCGATTGCCTTTTCAAAAGGTCTCCAACAGGTACACGGTTAACCATACAACATTCGCAGAGAGTGGACGAGTGGACGAATCGACCAGTCGAGCTTTTAAGTTATAACGAACAGACAGTGCCACACCCTTTGTTCCTTGAATACACCTTGCTTCTACTGGTACAGCAGATTAGATACGACTAGCTAAGAAACTCTTCCTCGTCTATATTCGGTGTACTTTTCACAACTCACTTTATATCACTCATTTTCCTTCTCCTGGCCTAGTAGCCAGTGTGCTTCGGATCTGTAAATATTTCGATAGCCTGGATAAAAGTTTACTAATGCTTTACCGGCGAATTCTCAAGTATCATCGATATTCTTCCACGAGGCTCCTCAGGATCCATTTAAGTAACCGAAGAGTTTTGAATATTATATAAAACATCCCCATCGGGATATTCCCGGGTCGAACATTTCGCGAGAATTTCTCTTGACTTCTGGGAAAGTTTTTCGTATGGAAATTGTAATCCGGTGGAATATAACTCCCGTCGTTAATCAGGCCCTAACGACATCGTGATATTTCGCGATATCAAATGCACGGCCGGGTCTTTTGCTCCACGGTAGCCGCTTTATATGTAAATGCACCGTAATCGAGGACATGTACCAGTAATAACTTTATTACCGGCTCTAATTACTGGAAATTAACGTGACTAATTGTACTGGCCAATATAAGCTGTAGAGATTTAATCGATCAAGACATATTATCTTCTAACTAATTGTACCGTATAACCGACATTTTGAGTCCCCTTTAGCCGTATTTACGATTGGTACATCTTGGTATCGTATTGGCTTGCGGGACGAAATACGAAAAATATTTTGCAGCGTTCGGACGATAAAACTGTCTGTAACAGCCACATAATTTTTCCGTAATTGACACCATGTCGTGACTTTACACATGTACTAGAGCGAGGTATCGAAACGTACTGATATGAACAGTAGTACGGAATAACACCGAAGAATGAGGATTGCGCTGCTAGTTTTGTCAGGGTAGAGATAGGAGTATCACACGGCGATGACCACCGACTCGAATCAATTACCACTTATCGGAGGTGAGTAAGCCTTTTTTATTACCAACGAAATGACACGGGTGAACCGATATAGGTGCGTATGCGTGCAGGTAGAAATGTATACGGACAGGTATGGAGTTAGATTAGTGTAGTGCGCGAGGATCCTAAATGCCCGATGAGAGTACAGGCATTGAATGAGTTCCGAGAACGATGAAAAGTAAATACTATTCTAAACACAATGTAGTCAGGGTATCTACTGTCTCGTAGTAGTATGGACACTCTTGTCGGTCTAGGACTGTACCTATATACACTATGGCACAGCACAGTGTATAGTATTAGCCACAGTATAGTATCGTATAATAGCGTAATCCTCTTGCGGTGATTCTGCTCGCGCACAGCACAGTAACACATAGGAACGCGCCGTCGATGTACACCGACGCGAAGTCACGACCTACTAATGAATGATTATGCTACGATTTGCCCCGGGACGGCAGCTATCGCAATTTATTAAATTACAGTGATTCGTGCCTCGACGCGGCATCGACTCTCGGCATCCGGTAGTCGCGCGTCCATTCGCAAAGCGATTTTCTGCCGATTTTCAATTCCGACCTCATAGGAAAGTGTCCGTTCCCACGCGAGTACTGGTAACTGCCACTGGAGTAGTTATACGGTATAGCGATAGCTCTGCTTAAAAGGACCCTCCTCAGTTAGCATGAACCTAGTATGAGTTCACCGGAATGATCCTGGAGTCAGGAGGTTCTCGCTCGAGTCTCTTGGACTTGACGTAGAGACGGTATCCTTGGAAGTATCGATGAATACAGTGGGCGCCCTCTTTCGGCGAACCTGGGAGACTCGTATTATCCGCGTATTCACGTGAAATTCGCTGCGGAATTGTTGCGTGCCGCGACGATGCAGCCATAAAGAACGGAGCCATTAATTTAGTAGGAAGGATGCCCAATATCCTTCGAAAGCCTTTGCCGACGCGATGCACCGATAGGCAGCCTAACGCGAGGATAAAATAAGTTTAGGGGCGTGAAATTGGCAGTAATTTTACAAGCCATAACGATCTACTAAATCTGTAAAATAATTAAGGGCGCAGATGTTCCACGCTCAATCCCCACAGCACCGCTGCGCTCTCTGTACGAGGAACTTGGCTCTAGGCAGGAAGAAGACCGAGCCAGGACTCCGCGAGGATTTTCATATTCAGATCCTGAGGGCTACCAAGATCATTTTTTAAAATCACAGTTTTTCTCACCGGCGATCAGCCTAATCACTGTTCTCCGTGCGCTCCGTCCCATAACACTAATGCGACTGACTACCACAAGTCGTGCCAAAATTACAAACCCACCCGAAAGGACCCTCAATGAAATTGATTGGGTTCACCAAGGCGCCGCGTGGTCTAGAAATTAAAATTAAAAGAGCTCAGGAATTCTTGGGGTCTTTACGTGCACCAATGCATGGACGACCACACGTTGGTGCACTCTACATCGTGCACGGCGCTACGTGCACTAAAGCGTACGGTCAACGACGACAGAATAACGTTCGAGGCAATCACTGCGCCTGGACGATGTAAAAACGGAGCTGCTAACGATCCGCGACCACCGCATCTTAATGTCGAGGCAGCTTAAGCCGCCGTAAATGCGACCGAGCGACTGAGCGATCAACAACCAACCAGCGACCAACAATCCGAGCGACCAGGTTGCATCCTCCTTGCTTACTTTAAATGCGTTAACCGTTATGACTCACGTGGACCCGCCGCATTTATTGTTCCCTTTTGCACCAGATATGACCACCAAGTCTCGACCATTTCATCATCCTCCCCTCCTGCTTCTATCTGTCACCGTAGGACGTTTTATCAGCGACTGCCAGCATGGCGGATTGTATGGTGTACCCGCCTTCATGTACATTTGCACTAGCATAAATAACGATCAGACCTTGTCGCCTCGTTAGCGATACCTGGTACGTCCTGCTAGAAACCCAAGTAAATTACCAAGGGATTATCAAGAACGGAAAGAGGTAAATTAGGTAAATGAAAAAAAAAATAAAAAAAAGTGGAGAAACGGTGAATTCGCTCTTGTATGCGCGTTACATATTGTAAGTTTGTAGGTTGCGAGTAGGAAGTAAGAGGAAAACGAAGAGGATGCAAGAAAGATGGCAGCTATATATCGTTTCTTAGAAATAATTAACGGCAATGATAGAGTGTCTTAAGTTAATGAAACGTCCTTGTGCGTCCCGTGAAAGGGTCGCCTTATACCGAGCGGCGACATCTAACGCAGGGCGAATGACTTATTAGCGAAGCCACTCGTAAAACGTGATAAAACATCATCTTTAAAGGAAGCAACAAAATTCGCATGCGGTTATTAGCTCGGTCACTTGTCTCGGAAGTAATATCTCGCTCTAAGAAGATACGAGCTATGATTGTCTCATCCTTTCTCACATCGGATGCGCTACTAATCTAGGTACGTATACGGTGTGTAAATGTGTATATACGTATACATATGTACTTACGGATACGAGATTACGTCGGCCGCTACAGCTACCGTAACTACCTATATAGGTCTAAGCAATAATTCTATTACCCCAACAATTTCATATGGCAGAGGACCAAATCACAGAGGAAATCCATTGTGAATCACGACTACGCGAGACAGTCGGGCTTCTCCCAAGGTAGAAGATTGCTTATTAGTTAGGAAGAAGGCGCGGGGACCATGGAATAGAAAGCCCAGTGACAATTTGATAGATTGAGCTTTTTGTCGCTGGACGCTAGAGGAGTCGTTAGGCCGCTAGGGAATTGAGTTTTTTTTGCTCATCCGAATAACTAATAACGAGCTCCACTTGTCTTATCTGCGAGCATGACTACCTAGAGAAAGAGAGCGAGTAGGTGTGTGTATGTGTGTGTGTGAGAGAGAGGAGTGGGAGGGGGGGGGGGGGGGGTGAGAGAGAGAAAGGAGAGGGACACATCCTCGTGTCGGGCCGAATGCCGATGTGCTCCATAGGCGCGTGCTTGCCATATGTTCTTCTGTAGAGAGTCTTCCGTACAAGAAGTATTTCCTTTTTATTTTTCTTTATCTTTCTCTTTTACTCGCCCAGCTCTCTGTCTCTCTCTTTTTCTCCACGCCTACGTGCTCCTTATGAATAGGTTTCAAGAAAAAAGCAGAAATGAAAAAAGAGTCGTTCGGTGACATGTCCAGCACAAGCTATTGATCTTCTGCTCTTTTTTAGATTCTTTGTTATCGTCTGCGGATCGTGTAGTTCAGAATTGTACAAGAGAAGAATCTTAACCTTCGAGGTTTATTAATCCGTGGAGATATACAACTACACAGAATGAAACGACCGATACTACTGTACAAGTGTGAATACTACCACGGTTACTGGTAATAATAGTATTACTAATAGTAGGTGGAAAGAAAAGGGAGCGTGAAATTGGTCGCGAGCCAGTCACTCGTTTGACTCCTTTCCTACCGTTTCGGATCTCCGTGCCGGTTAAAGTCCATTACGCAGCATAATGTTTTGCCATATGATTGTGAAGTTAGCATTAAATTTTCGGATGTGGGATGCTGGACGGGAAAAGGTAGCATAAAAATAGCTAGCCTATTTAAAAATTGCTAGCCTAAATAAAGGTAAATAAATGTAGCTGATTTATTGTAGGATTTTCGTACTATGTCGAAATTTTCGGAATTTTGAGCTTTTGATGGTTCACGTTTCGGAATCCCGAGCTATCGATGTCTTACCTTTCGGAATCCTGAGCTGTCGAAGTTTTATCTGTCGAAATTTTGACGTGTTAGTATTTAAGCTTTCGTAATTTCGAGTTATCGGTCTTCCGACCTTCTGCAAGTTTTAAAGAACCCATTTACTCGTCTTCCGTATTTTCACTGATTCGTACTATTTATTTCTATACTTCGAGCTACCAATACTTTCAGTTCTGATCATTTTTCCGTCGAAAAATGGACTATCCAAGTATTACTCTTTACTGAACTACGATTTCCAATCACTGACACTTTCTGACCGCTGGCTTTTGGATTTTGTTAATGTAGATAGGCTTTTTGTCTGTGCTGTTTCAATCCATCCATCTTTCGTGTTTTACTGTTTTGAAAAATGAACTTTTCTGTTAAAAAAATATTAATAACTAGAATTTATAGACATTTTAAGTAGAATTTCGAAAAATCGAAATTAAAACCCTTCTGCATATTCATCAGTCGGATCTTCAACCCCACCCCGTCTCTTTGCATCCAGTAGAGCTCTAAAGTTCGTGATAGTATTTAGCAATAGTTCTGGTCATTTAGCTAAAAAAACGGCATTTATGAAAATGATCCGTAGTTTTATTTTGGGATGCCACCACATGAGACTCTACATTCACAATCATTTTTGCCATTGCTTTTGAGCACTCGCCATTCAGCATCGAAGCTCAGTCGGCTCAAACTTTAGCTCACGAGCAACAGCCTCCCGGCTATAAACCAGAGCCGGATAACGAACGCGCTTTAAAATCCGTTTCACGGCTTAAAAAAAAAACAACCCCTATAGTCACTCTAAAGGGATGAAACATCACTCATGGTATTTAAGGGATGAACGTGCCTTTTCTTTTATTTTTTGTTACTATAAAATCAAATGAGATTGGGCTGAGCAACAAGAACTGTTTGAGCTGTCACGACAATGAGACAGTGACTTTAATAGGGCAAACACCTGACACCCCCTGTGGATTATGCCCTGTGTATTCCGGAAGGGGGTTGCTTTGACAAATGGCCTTTCAAGACTCTTTCATTCCGGGAAACACAATATCATTGTGACAAAACTGTAAATTGAATATCGACCCGGATAACGTCAAGTTGACTATACCACGTTATACTTGTATATGAATGTCGTATACGCTATAGAAAAAGCTATCCAACAAGGAAGTTTTGTGTGTCGTGCTGTTCGACATTAAATCTAATCGGTGGAGTTTTGTGATCGTTCCACTTTGAGGCTTTAAACGAATTCAGGTACCGACAAAACGATTCAGAAATCCTGCAGGTAACGTAATTCGTGTTCTGGTATCGTCCCCTCATTCAGTCCGTCTGGCTAGATTAATGCTTTGAGCTTTTAACGCTGGGTTCGGGTTTGGAGCGTTCCGGCATTTTTATGTGCATTTATGAGCTTTTAATTAAACGAGAGTAGCAAGAGCCAGTGAAGGTTAGAGAGATGAATTAATAGGATGGAATATGGAGCTAAAAAAAGATAGAGAGGGAGGGACGTTCGCCTTCGCGTTTACTTTCGACAAATGTATCATTTTCTCTTGGTCAAAATAAAAAGCTCATTATTCATAAGCGAGTGAAATAAAGCAGGGTGCTGAGGTGTCGTTGAAATAGCGTGTGTGTCGTTGATCCTTAATAAAAGAAGAAAATTACAGGGCTTAGTACAACCTACCGGAGACCCTAGTCGAATCCAGAGGGAACCCAACGTGTAATTTGACTTTTCGAGCTACTCTCCCGAACACGGATTTATGGTGTCACCAGACGACACGCGAACGCGATATAGTTATCGGATCGGAAGAAGCTCTATAAGGCACAGGGCCTTTTTCAGTTTTATGGAAACGACTGAATTATACCTGACTAGAATTTCTATGGCGTGCCGTGTCATTATTCGGAAGATTGGCACATACGATTCGGATAGCCAGGGACAGAGTGGGTGGGTCTGGACTATGAATATTTACGACTAGACTCCCGAGAACTATTTCCATGAATATGTTACTTTTTTTGTCACTCACCGTGCAGATTGTAGGTGTCTGGCCATGGATCTTGTTCCCGTCTACAGGACCTTCCGGTCCTTTCGGTAGATCTGCATGAGGGCGCGATGGCAATGAATTTATTGACGAATTCGTGGAATTATTGGAATTTCCAATGTGACTCGTTAGACTGGTGCTCACTGGAATTTCAGGACGAAAAAACCACGTTGGCCACTGAAAAAGAAAAAGAAAACCAGAACATTAACGTTAATCTGTATCTCTGAAGTTTGTTGTCTGGTCTCATAAATAACTCTGTGAGCTCGTAGCCTGCTAAGGCTCACATGTTTGTCAGCAAACAGTTTGTTTACACGAATTCTATTAGTAGGAAACTCAAAAAATTCGTGGGATCTTTAAGATCACGAGATAAAGGTTCGCCAGGAGAAAGGTCCAAACATTAGTGTCACTGGCTGAATATGAGCCTCTCTAAGATAGATGATACAGGCCCTGACCCCGAGACAGCACGTTCTGCCGAGGTGCTCGTGTGTGTGGTCCATTGTGCGTCTTTTAAAGAGAGATAAAATACTAGAAGGAATAATGAAAAAAAATCCAATTTTAAACTTCCTAACATCACAGTCACCTTAAGGACTTTTTGATATTAGAATTTGAACGGATCGTGTCATTATCGCATAACAGATGAACTTATCAGTGATTCTTTCGTGTACCTATCTTGGAAGACATCAATGAGTTTGTGGGATGAACGTTCGACGATCTGTGAGAATTGCACAGAAAACGATATACCTATATATTTTTGCGCTTCAAACAGAAACAGAAGTAGAAGAAGATGGAGAAGTTGAAGTATACCGCGGTGGTCTGGCGAATATCTCTTCCCGTTAG
This sequence comes from Calameuta idolon, assembly GCA_030142285.1. Classification (NCBI taxonomy): domain Eukaryota; kingdom Metazoa; phylum Arthropoda; class Insecta; order Hymenoptera; family Cephidae; genus Calameuta; species Calameuta idolon. Next base: position 13,508 of record JARQSV010000664.1, on the reverse strand, counting down.
GCTGCAAGAGTTAACGCCTTTACCAAAATAACAAACTCCTAAAACCCTGAGTTATGCTACTTCGTCAGGGCCCCGGTAAGATTTACTAATTTACCAATTAACCGATTTCAAGTTTCACGCCAGACATCGAATAACAGAACATAGTCGTTTCGATTCCTTTTTCTTTTCCTCCTATACAGTTTCAACTTCCATCCGCCACATGCAAATATTATTCTCCCTATTAAAGTGCATAGACGCATTCAGCAGATTTTCATTTCCATTCAAATGAATTCCTGCAGATGCAATTCAAATATTAAAATATTTTGAACTCTGACCCGAATCCAGTTATGAATTCTTGACATTATCAATGAACAAGAATTAGCTTCAGCCGCTTCAATATTGATCCGAGACTTCAGATACAGTTGCCAAGTGCGTTCTTTTCAGCAAGGAAAATAGTGGCACATACGATATGCAAAGAGTAACTTCGAAGCATAAGAGCAGAAGAGAATGCTCAAGAAAAAGAGTGAAGTCGCCAAGTGACGCGAAGTGGAAGATTCGTTTTCTTGTATTTTCAGACTTTTTCTTATTGGAGTACACGTATTGGCGAAGAGCTACGTTAGTGGCGGTTGACGTGTCGGGCCGACGTTATACAGAGGCCATGCAACGTTTTGGACACGCCGCTGAGTCAAAGGGGATAATTATGCGTTTTATGTTTTACGTTACATTACACTTACATCGAGCTCTTTGCGACAAGTATCAATTTGCCTGCGACACGCCACAGCGAATTGGCTACGAATACGTAACGCGCGCCGCTTCTTTCATGCTGCATTCTCATCTCCCGTTTTCCTCTACAAGTTTGAAAGATAACCCTATTCCTTGAGAAGCAGAACCAAGGGACTTTCTTTGAATTTTTATAAAATATGAAGTCTTTCCTGGTATTTTCACAATTATCGCGAATCTTTGTAACAATATGAAACGCGTGCATCACGCACAGTTTACAGCATGTGATATGGAACAATGAGACTGGGGAGGAGTGTGAACGAATGGAAAGTTAAGGGAGATCTTAGAGACCATATGTCAATAGAGAGCGCGTAAGGAGGCCGATCTTCTTGTATGAAATTATCAATTAAGAATTCAAAGAGTAATGATTGTCTCTTGTATAAGGCGATCAAAAAATGGATACCGAGTACCCAGTAATCTTTGGGGGGGAGGGTGTCATCTGTGGTAGATGTAACGCCTTTTTCCGTTGGTATTCCAACAGAGAGTGAATGGCACGATATCCGGGAGCGAGTGTGAGGAGCTCAAGTAAGATCGTGAGGAATCGCGAAGGATCGTGAAAGGAGCAGGAAGACAGAGCTGGGAGTTTCTAGGATGTCGGCTGTTACAGAAATGGGTGGGATCCAGGGAATAGTCTGTAGCAAGTACGTGTGATTAGAACGTCGAGTAGGGAATGAGCAAATGAACGGCCATTGCTCGTTAACTTCTTCTCCGGTCTTTGAGTCAGTCATTAAAAGTAATCTTTAAGTAGAAAGCAATGGATCCCGTGTTGCCGAGCGTGCACGCATATTCGATTCTGAAATGGGTGAGAAGATGACTTCACGATTAATTAACCGGACATCGATTACCCATTCGTTGACTGCTATGATTGATATAATGACAGACTGTTCTCGTGCGATAAGCCAACCATCTAATTGACAAATAATTGTCAACGTGCGGTAGGCATAGGAGCCGGTTCACGCAAACCGGCTCTGGCAGATGATCTCATGTAGGAGGTACCAAGATAGATACCACTCGAGGTACTAAGGTAGATGGTTAGGTTAGGTAGATAGGCAGGTAGGTAGGTAGGTAGGTAGGTACGCAGGCAGGCTGGCAGGCAGGTAGGAAGATCAGGAAGGGAAGGAAAAGAGGTAAGAATCGCCACGCTCGATGTTAGTTGGGTAAACTACTCCTGGTAAAGGAAGAGTGGTTAGTTGGGGCTCCGGCGATATATCGCAGAGTGGATAAAAATGTCAGCGATTGGTCGTTCGAGTAAAATTAATTGAACGCACAAATTATTCAGAAACAATACTATCAGGAATCTCGCGACCCCCGAGGGCCAGAGAGGCGACCACACAGAACACGCATTAATTCTCCTATTACGGGCATTGTGTTGAATTTTATGCAAGCAAAGCATTGGTATTGTGCGCGATGACGCCCACAGACGTTATCGAGTATCAAGCGTCGCGACGGCATTGTACCATCCTGACGGCGCTAACGAGCTGTCGTTAAATATACGTCACAGAGCCGTACCCTAACACGCGGCCAGTTTGTTCCTCCTGTTTACACGGAAATTTGACTATGCATAGAACCGAGGATAATCCATAGGCCTCCCCTATAATAACATTGAGTTCCCCTGAGCAGGCAGCAGTCAGGCCTACCACTCCAATGGAACACGTAGATTCTCTCGACCCGGATGGAAGTAGATCAGCGCACGCCCACTCGCTCGCTCATTCACTCACTGGGGCTCGTCCTTGTTCCCAGAACGATACAACCTGTTGAGACGTCGAAATGTTTCCAAGAGGAAAAGCAAATCGACGGAGTCGGCAACCCGACAAAAACGGAGAATGAATGAGTGAATAAGTGAACCAAGAGAATCAACGGGTGAGTGAGGGAACCCAATTAAAGCATCGAACGCGTCCTAATTAACTCCTCAATTACGCGGTTCCCCTCTGACTTCAGGCAAACAAAGAAGGTGGGCAGGCAGGGTCACCCACTGCGCGAGCTCAGCTACCTCCGTGGCCCCGCAGGCTCTGGGTACACATTATAATTGCGCATATTAAAATGGCGTCACGGCTACGCCAGCCATCCAGACAGCCAGCCATCTTTAATCAATAATGGAGCATCAGGGACCATGACAACAGATACCCTTTCCCGGGTTTCCGTCTCACGGACCCCCCGGGCAAGGGTTGTTCGCCTTCCTAGCGTATCTAGAGTTTGGATACCATCCCAACCGTGTTGGGTTACATCCGCACCTACCCGAAGCACAGCATCCCTTTCCACTTTCGACCCATGCTTGCTAACCCCTTAGACCTGCCCTTCATCGTGACCCACGACGTATCCCGCCAACCCCATCGAAAGACGCGATGTCATTTTTTCCCTTAACCATCTCATGTTCTCGCTCCCTTAAAGTGCAAGCTTATGCGCGTCTCATCTCTCTCCACACTTACTTTTACCATGCAAATAGGAGGCCTACGTAAATATCCATAGAATTTGAAATACAGGTATCCCAATTCTTGGTACAGCTCATATGGATTCTCTCGCGGTACAATAAACGCAAAAGTATAAAAGGGCCAAGCACCGTGTTCCCCGTGAGGCAGTATTTTTTTCAAGGGTCGAAAGTAAGGGGTCCGATGGAGGTATAAGCACTGTAAAAAAGGGAGGGATCGCGAGTCTTCATCTGGTTCACATGGGCTCACCCGTTGGAGAATCAAGGTAGAATTCGAGGAGGCACTGGCGGCGCGTCGTAAGAAATATAAAATTAATAGTGTCTATGCCGAGGAACAAGACGAGGGCGGTATCGGCTCTCGTTTCGGCATTGGGAGCGTGTAAAGCCATGATACAGAGCCGCAGTGCGGTCCCCATCAAAGCGACGATCCACCATTGCCTGACCATTGCCGGACACGCCAGGGGCGCAACAGCTTGATACATCGTTACACGCTGTTTCTTCCATGTGCCCTTACACAGGATCCCATACAAACCTTAACAACACCCTTTACTTTCATCCTTACTACCATCAGAGTGCCTACCAGGACTTGGACCGGAATATCATCGACATTATCTCGAGCATACTATAGGCACTGCCTTTGTGTCAATTGAAAAATATTATACTTTTCTGTTTCCTTTTCGTTTTATGGACCAGAAGTGCATTCACGGTCATTAGGCCACTGCAGAACAAACATAACGAATTTTTTTTCAACTGTCTAACTATACATTATTTTATTGGACATAACGGTTCTTCTATTGCCGATTCTTAATTATACTCTAGAAATGAAGTTATGCATGCGCGTGTGCTTATGTTGAATATCGATGGACACGGGAGATGAGTCGCGTCACTGTTTTATGGAGGCATCAATTACTTTAATATTCATGGTCGTAATATCGCTTCTCCGCGGGTCGGTAGGTGTCAGCGCTCGTAAAGCATTGACCAGCGTCGTTTCGTGCTTTGTAACGTAATCATACGCTCGTAGAACACTAGTCGGATTATAATAATGTTTACTATGCGACTATGAGTTACTCGTTTAATGGCCCCATAAAGAATCACCGAGTCGTGTTTAACCAGCCACCATCTGCTCGTTAGAGTACCGCGAGTTCGAACCGAGGATAGCATTTGTTATAGAGAGAAAGATTTCCATTCGATTTCGTCATCGATAACGATTTTATGCAAATTTCAAGGTCAACGTGATCATCTCATCGACATTGGATAACGATAATTATAATAAAGATATAGGGCTGAGAAATTTGTAAAATTTGTATTAATTTCCAAATATGATCTCGCATTGATGATTCTTCGAGAAATCGAGTTGAATAATATCGACTTTGAATCCGCGCATGGTGACGAATCGTCACGCTACGTCAAAACGAGGGCACAACAGGAATAAATAATTAGTGTGCGGTTTGGCTTGCGGTTTCGATGCGCACGCGCCTTGTCGTGCGCCGCGGTGTCTGTCGACGGCTGACGTCCTTCCTTTAATAATATAGAGGCCAACTATTTTATTTACCGTTCCGAATTAAAGGATACCAAACGAACCAGGAGGTTTCCTCGGCATAACCGGATGTGCGTCTTACTCTTGATAATATAGCATATATGTAACACATACACGATAAAAATCGCAGGATTGTGTAACGTCGCATAAAAATTTCAACAACAAAAAAATCACGATTTTCCGTGCTACAAAAAATCTCACTAAAGATCCCGGGCGCTCGTGGCTCAAAGAAAGGGGCGATAAAGAGAGTTAAAAAAAATGAAAGAAACAAACATCGCCCTTGTTTAATATGTTTACATGGGGAAAGCGTGACGCCGTTTTCCTATTCCCCGTGTAAGCGGCTCGTCTATTCTATGGGATATTGGAGCAGCAGTATACACGGTGGTTCACTCCTGCTACCGTAGTAGCGCCATGTGTTGTGCCCATTGGAAACCCTCAGGTAGAAAAAGACTAGTAACCTTTGAGCACGCATCTGGCGAGCGAGCGAGCGAGGAAGTTGAAGTTCTAGTTCGTGATGAGCCATCCGACAATGTATAGAAATGTAGAAATGCGTGTTGTTGAACATTCCAAGTATTTTCCTTCGGGATTTCAGTGCAGCATATGATTTTCATACATTAATACATTAAGAGTTCCCACAGTGGCGCCGGACGTCCTTACGAGTCTCGTGTGATGAAAAAAGCGAGAAAAATTCACGGCTAGAGAATCTATACTTCTAGTATGAATGGTGAGAATGATAAACGCTACGGTGTATAATAACTCCCGAGTTTATCCTCACTCGATGACGTGTGATGTTTACTCCAATAGAAATTATCATGATGGGCACTGCTGTTAAGAATAGAATTATCGGCCGAGGGTTATATACGTATTATGGTGTCAGCGCTACTCTGCATAAAGGGGAAGCCACAGTGGCTTTTATGTAGCTGATCGATCGACAGTTATATCACCCTCTTTGCTATTTCAAAGATGGCCCATTATGCGTATGAGAAAAATAACCGATTCACGTGTGAATAGAATATAGGTTGGTCGGTCAATTTGTTCATAGGTACTTTTTAACCGAGCTATTCCAATGCAACTTTTTTCAGAAAAAAAAAAAAATTTGTAACATGAAAGAACGAGAGTAACGATTTCAACTTCTATATCTTTAACCCGTTACGCTACAGGTACGCTATCGCGATACAGGTGTGGAATCCAACTGTAGAAAGTAAACGGTCGTTACGTGAGGGAGAGCCCTGAGGAGAGTGAGTGGGTGAGAGCAAGTGGGGAAGTGTGCAACTGAGGAGCAGAGGGGACGAGAATACCCAAGGAAAAGAAAAGAAGAAGATGAAAACGCATATCTTGACACGCTCCGAAACAATAATCGTTAAGCAAACCGAAGGCCATTTTCATTTGGCGAGCAATCAGACCTTAGGGCTGTCTCAATGAGGGATATCGCGAGGCTTAAAGTTCCCTCGCGAGTTGGAGATGCCTCGGGGGCTTCAGGATCCCCATAATCACTGTAATTCCGCAGCCGTCGCGCGTCTTATTATTCACACAGTTCGCGTTTGCGTTACATTCAATTGAGGATAATGTGAGCTAATGTCGTTTCGTAATGATAAACTATACTGAATTTTCAAAACTGACCGGCGTGGGTGGATGGAGTCCTCTGAGTGTCGTGTTGCTCCATTTCCGCTGTCTTGAAGAGTAATGATTCCTGTAGTGACTATTGTTATTCTGATGATTATTGTAGGGACGTTGCACGTGGGGATGATGATAACCACCATACGGAACATGGGGATAACTGGACATTGATTTCCTATGTTCATTAGCACGATGAAAATTCGCGGGATCGTATCTCTGATGGTGTAAGAATCCGTCGCTTATTGAATTCGTCATGGCACCTCTATATGCCGAATGTCTATCGATACCTGATTGATCATGATCGTGAGATTCGTTGTAAGTTTTACAGGCTAATCGATCCGGTGAATGTCCCGGTGGGAATGTTGGTGGTGGTGCTGGTGGTGGTCCATAAAAATGAGGGAATCCGAGAAGATGATAACCAGGATGCTGAGCTTGACATGGAATCTTGGGGAATTCGATGTTGCTGTTTTTATTGCTTGACAAGCATGCTTCCTTCCTGGTACAACGATATTCGCCAAAGTCTTCCTGAGTTTCACCTTTCACATCTACTACCTCATCTTCGGGTACCTCCTGTTTCACCTCCACATCAGAATCCTTTTCCGAGACTTCGCTCTTCACCATGAATTCCTTTTGGGGCTTCGCGACCAGGTCTACAGGACCGGAAGCTGGACCTGAGTCCGGATTAACATCACAGCTTCCAAGACTTGCTTGCTGCATACTTAAAACTTCACTGCCACGAGTAATATGCTACTCCCGGAAGTGACATCTCTGTTAGAAGTATTTCTATAATCGGAATCATCATCCTGAACTACCCATAAAGATGATGTCTTCAGCGAAAATGTATTGTTTGTGCGAATCAATCGGGATGCGACAAATCGACGGCGCTGTAAGGCACGAGTCGAGGCTTAAAAAAGTTTCATCTATTTTTGATTCCTTCAATTCGTACTATATCCATGAGTTGATCCTGTCCCTTACTACTCTGACAGAATGTCCGGTTGCCCTGATAAAGTTTCTTGATAAGGCCATGAGAGATCCTCGTAGCAGTAAAACCAGGCGGAGTTTAACAATTCCACGTTGCGACGGGAAGCCGGTATGTATTCATTTACTCGCTCGTATTGGATCCTAGGGAGGGGATAAAACGGGAAGCAAGGGCGGCGTGACAGTTTCCGTGTCACGTGTCTCCGACCTTAAGCCCCGCCTACGAATCCGATTTTCGCTTGGAAGGATCGTTACCTGACATTCCCGGCCAATGGGAACGTCATCGTGCCTTCCTTTCTTTTCAAAACGAAGTAGTAGGAACCCCTCTGATCAGAGAGTTGTCTGAGTGACACTTCAGGATACTTCTATCACCTCCCTACATAGTACCATATCACTGCGTCAAACAGTCATAGCGACACACAAGCAGTTTTCCTTGAACTTCAAGAGACACTTCCACTGATCATTCAAAAATGATTCACAATGTTAACATTAATTTTAATAATTTTACCACTTTTTGTCCTTCCATCGTCCCACCTGCCTTAGGACCAACCGATCATCCTTCCATTCTTTTCCCACCCTCCCTATCCATCTAGCTCCATTCCTTATCAAAATAAACTATCACCGCACTGGTTTAATGTACCACAATAACAGCACGCGTTGCAGCGCGAACCTTAAAAGTTCTATTCCTCGCGAAATCTCCTGACGTACTGTCACTACTTCACCAGCAACGGTTTTCTCATGCACGATTAGCCGACGCGGCACGACACGGACTCTGATTTGTGTACCAACAGCACTCTCGATACGGTAATCGGACTATCAATTAAGGGGATAAACTATCGATACGTAGCCGCCATACGTAAGGAAGCCGGCCCCGTCGAGCTGGTCGCGTACGAGTTTCATTCCACGCAGCATGAAACTCTTGGCAGAGGTGCGCGGCCACCGCCAAACTCCGAGAACACACGAACTCAGCCGAGCTGAACCGAACCCCACGAGTCTTCTACCTACACTCTCTACCTACTCTCTACCACTCTCTGCTTCACCCAACTTCACCAGACGCGGACTCGTTTACAACACTGCCTCCATGCTACTTCGCGCTTCTGCCCTGGCACTGATGTGGGATTGGATGAAATCGGTTGATAATCTACATCCTCCAGATTAAGCTGGACTTGGTCAACGAGAACTTGGACAATTGTCATTAGTTAAGTGATCATTGAAGCTAGGGAGTGATGTACTTAAACCTTGCAAGACTCCAAATAGACATTAGTAATATTCTATGACATATCGAGATCAAATCGAAAGCCACTTCAGCTTCGATGTAAGGGGACTCCTCCACAGACATGATTGTTTCTTTACCATATTTTCGAAAAATGTGTGATAAGATTTTTCTCGCCCAAGTCCAAGTATAATCGAACAGTGATCCATTATTTGTATTTTACGCTTCAACGATTACGGATGAACGGCATTTATCGTGCAAGTTGCATAGCCGCCCAGCTGTCTGTTCTGTTATCCTACGAGGTAAAAGATTAACACTAGTTTTCCAAACTATTGAAGCTGTTAACAAGATTGATAGAGAAACAATTTCCACTCTGGATTTTACTCTCGCTTCATGATCTCTTGTTCTGTAGTAATTCAGAGAGTATTCGTAAGGTCATCGTATCTTCTTCATGATTTGCTGTCGCAATATCAAAAGCTACTATCGATTCAGCGATGAGACTCTTCTAATAAAGTATTTTCTGGGGTCCCAGCAACCTCTCCGCTTTCTCAGTTGGAAGATCATCTAAAACTTGTCGTGCGGATATGGGCGTGAGTCTTGGACCTGGGGACAGATCTGACCAATCGGAGCAAGGAAGGCGTGGACGAGTTCTGGGGACACTACGGACGACAGAAGTAGGGACGCGCTGAGGACATCAGACCTCCTGTCGCAGTCGTATACGCGATCTCTCTACCTTCAAGCTTCTGGTGGGGCAACCATCGGAGGGACTCGAGGAGAAGTGACAGGTAGTGGGGTTACTTCTACACGCCCATTCTCCATATAGTGGGGGTCGAATAAGCCGATTACAGCGCTCTCTCATCTCCTACAAGTTCGAAGAAAATGCACAAGAGGAACGCGCGCGCGCCACATCGTCACGCAACTCTGAATTACTTGCTGATCTGCGACAGGCAATTTAATATGTATAGTAGCGACCAATTAGAAGGTCACTGATGCATTTGCAAATTCTATACATAAAATTGCTAATTATAGCGGAGAATTTTTCCTTTGAATTTTTTGTTATTTTACTTGTCAAAAAAAAAACAAGAACGCGTAATAACGTCAATAAACAATTGCTGATACTCTTGAGGAAACCTATAATTCCAAGAGAAGGGGAGGAGATTGACATCCCTTAATTACGGATTTCTCTTATCTACTGTCACCTTATCCCCTGCTCGTTCTCTTGACTAAGTCTAGGGATTAGTCTCTCTATCACTCTAGCCCACGTCGAACCCTTAATCTTCAACCTGATAGCCTACTTGCCGCGTGTTGCAGACTTGGCTGCACCCAGAAGACCTGGCTCTGTACCCCTTCGCTCGTTGCACCCTATTATTGATCCATTCGATCCCTTTTCAAACTGATTCCAGCAACAGATTCTGTACTACACATTGCAACGGGCAGTTAGAACGGCATTGTAAGGCTCAACGTTACCAAGGATCTCTTATCAAAGTCTTATGTCATATGAGACTATAATAGATTATATATAGGACAAGGCGTGGAATGTGACGAGTAGCTCGGAAAATGGAAACAATGTCGAAGCCAAACTGGAAGAGGGTTGGCTCCGAACTCTGTTCGGGTCTGAGTGATGGATGTCACACACGTCAACGAGTCTCACCCTCGTGAAATTGGGGAAAGTATCTCAAAATGATTTATGTTTCCCTACGAGTCCCTCATGCGTTTACTGTATGTCAGAAAATCGTTGGCACTGATAGTAACTCATAGGACAACTTGAAATTGCTGGAAGCGCTTCTTGCGACAAGCTCAGAGACAGTACTTAGTTTTTATCTTTCAACTGAATTTATTGAAATCGTAAATTAGTTCGTGAATATTAAATACTCAATTAAAGTGAACGCACGATGCTCGTCAAGTCTGACTGGTTTGACCTGGTTGGCCTTGTAAATTCTGCGTAATACGTGCACCAGGCAAATTGTATCGGTCCCGTCGTAATAATTGAAGCGGTTTTACGGTTTTGTTTTGACATTTGACATTAAAAGTCACGCTTTTCGTGCAACTACGTCTCCGTCACGTCAAGTTGACGGATCGGCGTGCGCACTCAGGAAATTAGGCAATTTCCGGGCGGTGCTCGCTCGTGCCTGCGTTTAATAGTACCTCGAGTTACTTAGAGTTCGGTAAGTGAAGCCTGCAGGAGGACTATCGCTCTTAGGAAGGACGTAAAGAGGGTTAAAATCCCCACCCGGTAATATTACTACAAAGTCAATCCATATCCAGGAATCCTAAAGAAAGAATCAATAGCGATCTGAATATTTATTTTCTAAATTCACGTAAACCTTCGCTTTGTCGTTCCATCGCGTCTACCCATTGGTCCTTCCACACGAGACCATCGATACACACGAATGCATGAGAAAATGTAATGGAGTCTCGTATGTGCAGTGGTCGGTGCTGATAGCCCGAATGGTGAGAGCGAATCCCGGGGTCATCCTCCGGGTCACTAATGACACACGCAGGTACAAGAGACTGACGGCAACACCAACATGCGGCCGAGGTACGCCAAACGACGCACGCTGCATCCTGCACCCCGCATCAGAATCATGCGCATCCCATACGAAACGTAAACGCGAAACGCGAATTGGCCTCATCAAAGCGAACAAACAATGCTGGATGCCTCCGATGGCTCAACAACGTGTGGTTAGCCAAATCACCGCACACCGCCGACGCGCGGCTCACATCTCATCGCTATATCTACTGGATGCTGCATGTGCCGAATACCAGACACACACTGCTCTACCCACTTCTCTCGATATCTCTATCTCTTCGTAGCCCTCGACATACCTCTGGGTTATACGTGTATATTATACTATCCCCATATCTGCGGCTCATAGTATTTTCTCATTCTCTTTCGCTCTTTCTTACTATACCTATACATATTATTATAGGTAAATGACCATGAAGGATCGACCGACTCCTATATAACGTTGTACAGCGCGTTAAAGTCTTCTCAGGATAGACACGTACGTATCTTTTCTGATGCCCCTTTCCACTATTGCCTTCTCTATGTTATTTGACCAATCAAATGCGCCCTCGTATACAGCTACATAGTCGTAGATGATTTAAGTTTGTTTTTCTATGGGATTATGAACTGTGTATGAGACCAGATTATAGGGCACTTTTCGAGAAATCATGCCAAATCTTTTTTCATAGAATTTGAAAGTCCCAGTGTGGAGTACCCGAAGCGAATAATCAATGAGAAACAATTTTAAAATATAATCGAATTAATAATGTACATTTTTGACAACTGCGCTTGCAGCATCCGAAAACTCGTCTTTGGACCATAACTCGAGCCTAATAAAAATGTTAATCGCACGGCTCGTTAGAAGACCCCCCGTAATGTCAGCTAGAAGTTCAGTCGGGGTCACGTGGCAGGGAGTCCCCAGAAATATTTGCTCCGAAAGACCTACAATCCTTCAGCATCCCTCGATTATTTATCATCATGGTCCAAGATGTTTAGCACCTTTCTCAAAAGCTAGCAAAGTTCTACACTACGTTCAGCGGCGAAGTAAGAAAGAGCAGATTGAAAATAGTACGGGCAGCAGTAAGTGAGTAAAGTAGTATCGACTGAGAGAGTTAGAAAGCAGATGCCTTTTTGAAAAACTTGGTAAAAAAAGTCAACTCGGTGAATCTCTCCACAAGTTGCCCAAGTGCTCCTGGGATCTTTCATGAAAATTAACGTGTATAGACATCACATGCATGTATATACTGAAACAGAAGTCTCATAGGGACATACGAGGAACCTTCCGAATGCAACAGATTTTGTGTTTTTGGGTATTCAGTCATACAGAGAAGATACGTACGTACACAAAGTGTATAAGGGGGGTTGATGTAGGGTTTCACTATGTGTACGGTGCTCGCAGGTCTATTCAGCTATTGAGCAGTTGAACCCTCGGCACTGAGAGTTGCTGCCACTGCTGGCAGTGAGGTTGCCCTTCCTTTTACATGTTATTTTCCCCGGGTTTTAGGCACAGAAAACTAAAAAGCTAATTTACTTTAAAAGTATCCAAGCGCGCCCGAGAGCGTTTCATCAAACAGACCTTTTGAAAAGCCCGGGCTAATGCAGCCAGCGACAGATTGGTGGTGGCCAATTCTCTCTTTCTCTTTATGCTGAATTCCCCCCTCCCCCTCCACTGCGCTCTCATCCCGCGGATCGTCCAATGGTCATTTCGCTGATAGCTTAAACCGCCAGCGAAAATGTCCAGAGCCTCTGACTCGAATCTACCAGCATTCACTGGGCACTGATGCCGCCATTATTTATTCTATGAACGCTGACATTTGAGAGAATTAAAATGAAATGAAATAACAAATTGAGCTGTGAGATGCAGTGTAGTTAGAAATAGGATGGACCTATAGTAACAGATCCAAGGTTGATGATTCAAAACTATAGCCATATGAGACTACCCTACGCTGCAGGCATACGTCCAAATTGCATAATAAAATACAGTACTAATGCAATACTTATGGTGTGTATAATGCATAACAGCAAAAATAAAATAAAATGTAACATACCAAAGGATCCTCATCTTGATTTTAAGATTCCTTCTGTATCATTTGCTGGTCCAATAAATCCTCCGATAGTGAAGGTCCATTTGCACGATGTTTTCGCGATTCGACCGATTACATTTGCACTACGCGTGTTTCCGGATAAGGACTACTTGTTGACTTGTTAAGACACTGTTTTAATACCAACGACTTTCGTGCGCGATAAAAAATGATTGCAATGTGATATGCTAAGTAGACCGTTTCACTGTGTTGCGCGTTTTTGGAAGTAGTGGTAAGGATGAAAGGTATAGGAGATGGTATGAAGTGGGCTAAGGGCCGAGGCAAGAAACCTCGTGATATATATGATATGAAAAGTAAAAAATTATAACAGACATTACAATTGACAAAAGACAAGGGCAATGGACCGGATTAAGCAGTCTAGAGTGCGAAAA
>JARQSV010000658.1:941-15418 GCA_030142285.1 Calameuta idolon | reverse complement strand
TCCATGTATAGCAAAGGCTACTTCCATTTCGATAGAAGTGCGCAATACTTTGCATGAAATATAATTGAAGGTTCTTACGCGGACGTAACAATATAAATTCGGTATTATGAAATGTGGATAACATAAAAACGTCCCTTTTATCACGCCATTTAAGGGCCAGCAAATTACTTATTGTTCGAAAATCAATCTCGCCTTTTTGTAATTTTTTGTCCAATATAAGCATTCCTTTTTACCTTTGCTTTACAGTCCCACAAGCATTTGTTATATTTGCATGTAGAAAATTAAAAAGAGTAGGACTGATATATTAGTTGTCTACATATAGTGTATGTCCTTTCCCCAAGTAAGGTTTTAAAAGCGTCAAAACGATATTTCCTGTTTTGCCAAGTTCTTCTGGATTTTCTGTTATGTGTGAATCACTACCTGTATATATTATTGAATTTAGTACGTAGCCTGTTTTACAGTCGCATAATACATACGTTTTAATGCCAAATCGGCTTCTTTTGGACGGTATATACTGTGTTGTGCTGGAAGTCTCCTGACCCCATCAGCGACCGCCAGGCCATGTGGGTAGCAATGCGCTAAGTCAACACTAAAGGCGGCCTGGCAACCGCGATGTACAAATCGGAAAAATCGCACAATAAACACATTTTCGGAAGTCCAGCTTATGGCTGCACATTCGAAAATCGACAGTCTTCAACTAAAGTCCGAACGGACAAGGTGGTCTCGTGGAGTAGACTCAGTACAGGGCATAGGCATATATAGAATGGTACCTAATCGCTATTATCGTCGACGTACGTCGAAAATTGTACTTATTCTTGGTTTACTTCAATAAATCTTCTAGTTTGTTATATTCTATGTTCTAACTCCTTAACTGTTTGTATGTTCTAACTCCTTAACTGGCAAAGATCCCAAAACTTACTCAAGTCCTAACCTCTCGAACGAAACATCTCGTCCCCAAGACGTTACGGCACAACAACTGTTTAAAAGATAATCTACCCTTGAATAATAAAAGTCTTTCATCAATGCACAAATTTTGAAAAGGATAAAATGAGTTTTCGCAACTTTTTTGAAGTCTACTGGAAATACTGCTGATTTTTTGTAAACGATCAGAAGACTGCTGGGTATGATCAACAAAATGCATCATTTTCAACAGGATTGAATATCTGTCTTTGCGCATAATTTCGCTGAAAATATCTGTTTTTAAAAGCTTATCTCTAGACCAATACTCGCTGAGCCGTAAAATTTTTTGTTTCTTAACATTAGTAGCGTACATGCGAGAAAGCAGTATAGTTCGTCGACAATAGTGCCAATTTTGGTGTTAGACACGTCATCACATACTGTATGTTTCCAATAATTATTTTTTTATCCACAATAAAATCCAAAAGATCAGATGAAAAAAATAATTGAGCATACTCCAGTATTGCAGAGGAGAAATTTATGTCGTTTCTCTGAAGTCCAGAATTTGAAGTATTAAAATTGTGAAATCTTAATTGAACATTCTTCATAGCCCATTGAATATTATCGGAACCAGTTGATGGCAAAACATTTTCAACATAATCATCTTCCGATTCTGACGTACTAATTGTAAGTACATTTTTCCTTCGACTGATTGACTTCTTTCTAGCACAAATGTTTATTGCAGTATCGATATCGGAGTCCGATGACTTATCGTGCATTTCGTTGCTCTCGTTTTCCCTACTTCTTTTGTAATTTGCATTCATTATTTTTGAGGTGTAAAAAAAAGAAAATATATTGAATATTATAAAAATATAATAAAATGTAATGATGCGAAAAATAAAAAAATAGAAGCACATACCATGCAAATGTATCGAACGTGTGCGCAAGCCCTAACAAATGTATTGTCGAAATTTCACTTTTATACTGTTGATCAAATGGCAGTCCGAAATCTCAGAACTCACAACAAGTGCAAACACACGATTGGTAACCATGGCGATAACAAGCAATTCACCGATGGTATGCAAAAAAAAGGTATCATGTCACTGCTCGTACATAGCGAGCGTCAGACGTAGGTGACTATGGCCACCGCTCGTATATAGCGAGCGTCAGGCGTAGGTGATTATGGTCACCGCTCGTACGTAGCGAGCGTGAGACGTTGGGTGACTATAGTTCCCGCTCGGGGCGCAAGGGTTAAAGAACTTTAGGTCCTCAATAAGTTCACCACCTTTCATAGTCTCCAATTTACAGGACAAGACGACGTTACTTTCAAATTTTCATCTTTTAGAAGTGCAGTTTTTATTCTAACAGCGAAAAGTTTTCTTGAATGTTCCAGAAAACTCTTCTAGTCCTTGTATCGCAAATTTCCTATTGCTCCCGTTCTTATTCTCCGCCTGAAGGCTGATTCCAAGTCATCCCAGCGAACTCTATCACTTCTTCTCTCTCTCACCGTTCCTTCACCTCCTCTTTGATGGTACTGTTTAAATTTTTCATTCAAAGATTTAAGTATCCCAATGGTTGTCAAGATTTTGGTTTTCTCTCCGATCGTAAGCGCAACGTTCCTCAGAATTTTGTTCAGAAGTCGAATATTTTGAGTACCGAACATTGTCTACTTTTTAATTTCCACAGTCGACGATTCTTTTTTCAGCAATTTATATGCTTCTTCCATAATCTTAATCAATTTCTTACACGTTGCAGAATCCATTTTTCCCTCGTTAAAAGCGATTATAATAAGGTACACTCGATGAGGTTTGAGCATCAATGGTTGCTCTACATCATGGACGGTCTTGTTATAATGGGTAAGTTCCCTTCATCACCTAATAATAATAATATTAAGAGCGGTGCGAAAACTGGTGCATTAAAATTAATAACGGTTCTAATTGTACCTTCTTAGGTGTTGACTTTACGCAGTCCAGGTAAAGGAATGAGAAAAACGACAGTGCGTATTTTTGTTACAACGTTTCAACCCTTGCTGGGGTCGTTCTCAGGTAAATTTTTATTGATCTGTTTAGATGTAAAAATATAAATGACAGAGATGTTGAAATATTTTTATCTAAATTTAGAGTTATTATATTAAAAGTATGTGTCTATAAAATACCTATATCTTACTTATTAGATTACATTGAATTCATTATGAACTCTACTTATCTTACATTTAACAGTTGTTATTACAAGCAAAATTATGACTCACCAACGGGCTTACCAATTTCCCCTGTACTAGCCAACCTAGTTATGTCTGATCTGGAACAAGACTGCATCTCTAAACTTACAATTAGTTTTTCCTTACCGTTTTACATAAGATACGTAGATGACATTGTCATTGCCGTCCCTGAAAATAAAATAGAAGAAATATTACAAATTTTCAATACCTACCACCCGAGATTACAATTCACGTACGAATTAGAAATTAATAATAAACTTAACTTTTTAGATGTTACCCCTATCAGAAACTCCGACCAAATAATTACCAACTGGTATAAAAAACCCACTTGGTCAGGTAGATATATCAATTTTAATTCACACCATCCTTATACACAAAAGATAGGAGTAATAAAAATGCTAGTTGACCTTGCTATTTTATTATCAGATACTCGTTTTTACACAGATAACTTAAATTTAATAAAACACACTCTTTTTCGCAATGATTATCCAGTCGACATTGTCAGACATACTATCACGCATACTAGCATATCTTATTAATAAATTAAGCTCAACAAACAACAACACAGCTAATATTATTGACATAGATTTTAAACGAAGTATCACTATACCTTTTATAAATGGCCTATCACAGATATTATCAAAACTATGCAAGGAATACAACATAAAACTTTTGTTTAAAAATAGCAATTCTCTTAAAACATATGTAGACACCACTAAAAATAAAGTAGAACCACTGGAAAGATCGAATTTAGTTTACAAAATTCCATATAAAGATTGTGAAAAATGCCACGTTGGCCAAACTAGCCGGTACTTAAAAATGCGAATACGTGATCATAAATATGACATCCGAAGAATAGATCACTCACATACTGCCCTAACAAACTATATCATTGGAACAGGCCACCAGTTTGACTATGATAATGCCATAATATTAGCCAATGAACCTCACTACCAAAAAAGGAGGATTTTAGAAATGATAAAGATATCCACAGAAAAACATACAGTTAATTATATTAGAGACATTGAAAAATTAAGCCATATCTATCACAATATCCTTAATATCTAGAGATACATAACTTCTATTTTATACAGGGTGTCCCATTTGAAACAATCCACCCAAATATCTCCTAAGGCAGGGAATTACCAGAAAAATGTTTGATATAAAAGTTGTAGGTTTTCGAGGGGGACATACGATGCTTGCATTATTTTGAGCTTTCAACGTCATGCTTGCAAGCTGCAAGCACAAAGTGCTTTTCTTTAACGACAATAGTATTTTTCACCACAATGAAACTTGTTCCTCTTCAGGAGCTGTTTTCAGATACTTCATTATTTATGTCATTCCTTACAATTTTACTCGAAAAATGCCACAAAAATGAGTCTGTTCTGAAAATTTGAGATTCAGACTTTTTTAGCGTGACCCAGGATGCACCACGTGGAGGTAAAGTCTGCTTCGCATCCCTTGCGCTAAAAAAAAACTGAAAAAATAGCGCGAACATGTGTGGAAGTTTCTGAGCGTTTACATGAGATGTTCAATGTTTCCACCATTCACTTGCAAGCATAACTCAATTCGATGGCGGCAATTCTTCACAACCCTTCGAAGAACTTGTGGAGTTATGTTTGCAATGGCTTCGCTAATACGTCTCTGTAAATCCACTGGAGTGGTCGGTCGATTTGTGTAAACAACATCTTTGATGTGGCCCCACAAGTGGAAATCAAGTGGCGTAAGATCCGGTGATCGTGGAGGCCACAAAATGTAACCAGCTCGATCTAGATTTAGTAAGTGGCATTGTTGATGAGCAAGTGATTGGCCCATACTTTTTCAATGGTACTGTCAACGCACAGAATTACCTAGAATTCTTGCGTGAAAAGCTGCCAGCTCTAATTGAGGATGTAAGCTTGCCAACAAGACAGAGAATGTGGTTTCAGCAGGATAGTGCTCCGCCTCATTTCGCTCGAGTTGTGAGAGATTACCTGAACATTTCTTTCCCGAATCGTTGGATAGGTCGGGCTGGTTACATTTTGTGGCCTCCACGATCACCGGATTTACGCCACTTGATTTCTACTTGTGGGGCCACATCAAAGATTTTGTTTACACAAATCGACCGACCACTCTAGTGGATTTACAGAGACGTATTAGCGAAGACATTGCAAACATAACTCCACAAGTTCTTCGAAGGGTTGTGAAGAATTTCCGCCATCGAATTGAGTTATGCTTGCAAGTGAATGGTGGAAACATTGAACATCTCATGTAAACGCTCAGAAACTTCCACACATGTTCGCGCTATTTTTTCAGTTTTTTTTTAGCGCAAGGGATGCGAAGCAGACTTTACCTCCACGTGGTGCATCCTGGGTCACGCTAAAAAAGTCTGAATCTCAAATTTTCAGAACAGACTCATTTTTGTGGCATTTTTCGAGTAAAATTGTAAGGAATGACATAAATAATGAAGTATCTGAAAACAGCTCCTGAAGAGGAACAAGTTTCATTGTGGTGAAAAATACTATTGTCGTTAAAGAAAAGCACTTTGTGCTTGCAGCTTGCAAGCATGACGTTGACAGCTCAAAATAATGCAAGCATCGTATGTCCCCCTCGAAACCCTACAACTTTGATATCAAACATTTTTCTATTAATTGCCCTGCCTTAGGAGATATTTGGGTGGACTGTTTCAAATGGGACACCCTGTATATAGACACACACTCTTATAAATTCAACAATAGTTCATATAATTTCATTCTAATTACTATAGTTTCTACCTTTGTTTACACTAATTGACATTAGTTAACCCTTCACTGTTCTAACGATCATAAGCCGTTGGTATCAAATTAAATTTGACACTTTTGGTTTTTCGTTACGGATAACGGGTTCCTCTAACGTTGTCTTGCTCAAGTCTTCTTTCTTTTTCTCTCTATGTCTTCAGTCTCTGTAAGTAAAGAATTTCAAGACAACTATAAACTCTAGTTTATTCAATCTCACGAATAATAAACTATAATTAATTAATCGTTCTTTTACTTAACTTGCTTTTCTAAGATAATAGTTCTTGCACTAACAAGGGTCCATAAATAGACCAAATATGGCCTTCTTTTTCATTTGGCTAATCTCTCTGACATGTGGATTTCCTAAAACACATAATACTTAGCATTTCGCATTTTACACAATCTGACTATTGTCTTCCTATTATGATAACCATTTTTACCAGTAAGTAAAATTAAAATTATAAACACTGTTACGTAGGCCGTAGTGGCTAGCTAGGCTTTTAAATTTGATAACTAAAATTTAGAAGTAACCAAAAGAAAAGGAACGACCGGAGGTAACGTGAATAAAATTTGAGTGAATTCCGAGCGGTAAGAATGCACTCAATGGTGGGTTCCCTGCTCGTTTAAGGTATTGAAACACGCCTTGTTATTCCAACGTGGAGAGATATTCCCTGAAATTTTATTGGATGGATAATAGATAATTAATATGCAAAAAAATTTGATTTCTGCGATATATTGTTACAAATAATTCAGTAAATTTGTTGTTTGCCGTGTTTGAATTATGAGAAATTCGGGATATAGATCGTGATTATTAAGTTACAAAACATGACTGTATGTGAGGTTAAGGCGGTTAAAAATGTTGTGGAACAGAAAATTATCAATCTTATGCGTTACTAGATTTGGAAAAGACTAGTCTGTGTAGCTCAATTTTTCCCGGTAACCGATCCAGCTTGTTCCCTAGGGTATGTAATAACTAATCCGTACCTAGGCCAGATTACGAATATTACACTGAATCTAATACTCTAATGGTTAGAGCCACGAGTGACAACGTGCTGAGTCTGAAATTCTATTGACTGACGGTATGGAATTCTGTTGCGAGAGTGCTAACCGATGCCATACGTAATAACACATACTTTTAATATAATAACTATAAATTTACATGGAAATATCTCAACATCTCTGTGATTTATACTTTTACATCTAAACAGATCAATAAAAATTTACCTGAAGAGGACCCCAATAAGGGTCGAAACGTTGTAACAAAAATATGCACTGCGGTTTTTCTTATTCCTTTACCTGGGCTGCGTAAGATCAACACGTAAGAAGAAACTATTATAAAGTACCAGCCGACAATTTCACATATTTAAATAACAGTTCTAATTGGCGAGTGAATAAATTTTCTATCCCTTGATTAATGTGTCTTATTCCAAGAACATTATTCAGCTCCGCGGTAATATAAACAAATGGTCGGTAGCTCCGAACCATCAAAGACATATGCCGAACACCTCATCTAGCCTTTGAGTAGCCCTATATTTCCGACTCACCGAAACCGTTGACCATCTCGCCCGGAGGTAATGTTGATGATATGTAAGAAGGACTTGATGCGTTATTCGCTAAGCCTAAACATTGGCACCCTATAAGAAGTATGGTGGGATTGCAGTTCACTTGACAATTCACTACCGGTGGAGTGCAAAGTTCGGTTAGTTGGTCGAAGTTCAACAGGAGTATACAATTTTTATGCGAGTTTACGTTATCCTGGATATTGCATATGTATATGTACATTGTGACGTACTGGGCAGGCGATTCTGCCCAGGGGCAAGATTACGATTTCTCCGGCGCCTTAATTTGACTGTTGTTTCAGGTAGTACTACTGACGCGGGACAAAAAAGTATATATGTCTTATAGGTCTAACTCTTGCAGTTTCCGAGATATACTGATTTTTAACCAGCCTAAAGAACCTAATAAATGGGGGCTCGGCTCTCAAGCTCCGCGATTAAGGATAAGGTCCACCCTGCCTGAAATTCCTTAAATTCCCCCAATGTTACGTCATCGAAAACAGAATGATAAGATCTCCACCACACAGAAAGTGAAAAAAAATTACCGTGATAAATGACGCACAAAATAAAACAAAAAGGATTCCGTATCAAAAAATAAACTTATTATCATCTTCATGAATTATTATCATCTTTTTACTTATCATCATCATCATAACCAATTATCATCTTTTCTTTTTTTGCACAACAAAAAATAAACTTTTTTCGGACTAACAAAAAATAATCTTATCATCATCTTCACAACTTATTATCATCTTTTCATTTATCATCATAATCATCATAACTAATTATCATCTTTTTTTCTACAACAAAAAATAAACTTTTATCAACGCGTAGGTAGATTTGTTCGCTTCACTCGCTCGCCGACGATTTTTTATAACTAAAACACCATGAGGATCACTGGCATTCTAACCTAACCTTACCTAACCTAACCTAACTTAACCTAGACCTAGAACAATTCAGTACAGCACTACAAGATCGTTGAGTCGAACTCGCTCACTTCGCTTGCTCGTCGACGATTTTTTATAATTAAAACACTACCACATAACCGAACCTATAGCGTAATTCTTTCGAGGCACAACACAGAATGGAACTTTATGTAGCTGGACTCTATTAAAACCAAGCGAGCTATTCTTTTCAAAGAATTGTATAAATAAAATCGTAGGAATAAAAATCGAGGAGTGGGAAAATTAGAATCTGGTCATAGTCATAAAAAATCAATTTATCTCGGAAACTGCAAGAGCTAGATCTATAAGACATGTATACTTTTTTGTTCCACGTCAAAAGTACTATCCAAAACAGCAGTCAAATTAAGGCGCCAGAGAAATCGTAATCTCCCCTGCCCAGGGTCTGCTCAAATTAGCTATCGCAAATAAACGGGAGGAAGGGAAGGGATCTCGAAAAGAAAAGGGGACACGGGGTAAAATAGAGAAGAATATAATTAATCCAAATAGAGTAAATACAAAAGCAACACAGGTAGGTAGAAAAGAAAAGTAACGCAAGAATATTCGGGGACACGCTATGGGCAAGGGGGACAA
Source organism: Calameuta idolon (assembly GCA_030142285.1). Classification (NCBI taxonomy): domain Eukaryota; kingdom Metazoa; phylum Arthropoda; class Insecta; order Hymenoptera; family Cephidae; genus Calameuta; species Calameuta idolon. The sequence continues at coordinate 6,459 of JARQSV010000658.1, read as the reverse complement.
GGGGGCAGGGAGGACTGACAGGTAATGGGTTGGATGTAAACAAGGTTTGGGCGCCAGCTACGGTATCGGTGTAGCACCGTCGAGTGACCCGTGAAGGTCCACGAATATTTACTTATTGGGAATGGCTCGGCTAGCGGAGGGAAGGCGGGACTTACAAAATCTAACCGCGCAAATGATGATGGGGAAATGAGGAAAGAATGGCAAGTAGGGAAAATGCAATCACTCAGTACTCACTCAATCAGCAAGTCCACACCGTAATCCACAAGGGCAAAACACAATCACTCACTCACGCAATGTCCCAAATTGTCTCGCTTCAATATCGCTCACACTTTTGCAATTCGCAACTCTCGCACTATTCGTTCGCTATCCTGGCTCGAAGAGACGTCTTCTTGCCGCTCAACAGTCCTCGTCGGCCTCCAGGGCCTCGTTGATTGGTGGATCTGCTGGGCTGGGAGGGCTACGCGCTCTGGCATTGGTCGACAGTTCTGACATGGCAGGGCATTGGCGGGTTCCGCTGTCGCTTGTCCGTCGGGCCTTCCAGGGCTTCGCAACCGGGTGGCACGGCGCTGGCTGTCGCGCGCCGGGCAACATGGCGGCCTCCAGGCCTGTGACTTTTCCTTCCGGGCACGTCCGCGGTCTCGGAGGGAGAGGGCTCCGCCGCTGTCACGCGGGCCTCAGGACTACCCACGTGACGGGACTGCACCGGGGCTGCATGACGTGGTGATGGTGGTGGCGGGCGGGCATCCATCCCACGGGAGTCTCGATCAGCTGTTCCGCGTCATTCACGTTTGGCTCGGTCAGCTGTTCTCCTGCCCATGCCATCCCTGCCTTCCGCTGCCTCAGCAACGTAGCCACTTTCGCGATCCTTCCTTGGAGATGGTTGATGTCTTCGTAGAGGGTCCGCGGTGATGGTCTCCGAACCAGTGCCCTAGGGGGAAGGGAATGGGGAGGGAAGGGCGGAGGGACGGAATCTTAAAGCTAGCTACAATGACCCTAAGACACTAACTATACGCCATAACCGATGCCAATGGTATGGTCTGTGACCAGGGTTTTAGTAACAGAAAAGCAATCGCTAACCTGGGGATAACTGAGAAACGTCTATTCAGCAAATTATCGGTATCGAAAGCATTTTTTAACTACGATGTCCCCCATGAGATGAAAAGTATCCGCAATAATTTGTACCGCCATGATTTTATAATCAGCGGAGAGCATATTTCATGGGAGGCAATCCGAGAATTACGCGACATAGAACGGAATAAACCATGCAGGGCTGCACCGATATTAACCGATCGCTACATAGATCCGACCAACTTTCAACGCATAAATGTAAGTTTAGCGACACAAGTTTTTAGTGCATCAGTCTCCGCTGCAATGACTACCGGACATATAACGGGAATGATTCAAATCCACTAAAATGCGCACTTTCTGATAAATCGCCTCAGGTTAAAGATTACCTAGAGAAAGCTCTGGATGAAATATTGGACAGTATCACACGGCGCGTCTACACCGTGCTTCGCAGGTCTCCGACTGTCGATTAGATCGGTTTTCATGTTCTGGAGTGAACTTCGCAGTAAAAATACTCTTTATTTATTAACGACTCGATTGAATTAGGATGCTCTCGAAAATCAATTTTCGGTTTTGCGCAGTCGATCCGGTCATAATGACAATCCTTCTGCTATGCAGTTCAGGCAGAACTTGAAATACGTTATAACAATTCGTCTCAAAAAACCTCTGGTAGGAATGAATTGCGAGGACGACGATGCAAGTGTGTTGCTCGTGAATAATCGTTCCGATTCGAACACGACTGACAGTACCGGACAGGCTGGCTCGTTCGACTATTCGAGCTTACAAATTGACGATACCGAAATTCTCGAGAAAACTCAGGAAACGACTGACGAGACGAAGATAAAAGTGGAAACACTGATCGACAATAAAAAACAATCCAACAGCGTAACCGTCGAAGAGTGCTCGATTAGGTAAGTCGCGGCTATCTCCTTCGTAAATGTTTCGCGAAATTCAGTTGTTGCAAGTGCGAAAGCCTCTTTGTTAAAGGAAACCAAGCTCTCGAAAATGATGAAGAAATGTTATTGTTTTTTATACCTTACAAGACCGCTGATGGTGAGCAACTCGGTCATTTGAAAGCACCTGTCGGTAAGTTCCACCCTTTGATAGTTGCCGCATAAAGACGCTTCGAAAAAGAATTTTTATCACATGCTCAAGTTAATACTCACACAGCACAGAATATTTTCACAATGTCGCTAGGATCGTGCAATATTGCATATTGCCAGGGACCGTTGGTACAACATTATTGGAATACTGGTATCGCAATATTGAAAAGATATTGCTGCGAGAGTATTGCAGAATTATTGCCGTTGATTGGTTCGGATGGCTACAGCGCCTACTCATAATCTATATCAGCTCCACCTACGGCCTGATTCAGATCTAATGAAGTAAGTAAGTAGCAGCGACCAATGAACAAGGCGCTTTAGAACTAAAATCAAAAGTCAATATTAGTTCTAAAGCGCCTCATTTATTGGTCGCTGCTAGTTATTGGCTGCCCACTACTTTCGATCAGAATGAGTCCCAACGACGTGTGTTGCGTGGAGTTGCATTTGTATTCACAATAATGATCGTTACATTATTAATTAAAAATGATTAAAAAGTGATTATAAGTTCCGTAAGTATGATCTCATATATCGCCGATTATAGTTGTGAAATTGTGTTTTTATATCAAAATTGTTTAGGTTAACAAAGTTTCGCTGCACCGTTCCTCTGTACCATTGTGTCAATTTCGACTACCACTACGCAAATATGTAAACCCAAAATAACAGTTTCAGTTAGTTAATATTAATTATATTGTTTAGGAAATATTTATCATATATTTACAGAGCCCAGTTAACACGTTGTGTGAGTTGATTGATACGACTTTCTGTGAATTCTCTGAATACCAAAGAATGGAAAAATTCGAATAGATGTGCATGATTTTTATGGAAATACTTTTGAGTTGACATGCATAGATTGAATGTCCTTTTTTCATGTATACGTGAACTAAAACATAATTAGAATAACGTTTCTATCTTAGGATGAGTGGCTATGATAATGTCATACAGCATAAAAGAAAAAAAAAAAAATATTAACGATAGGACATCTCAGACGACTGGGACAAGTATATTGGAACAAGTATAAATTCAACAAAAGTTGAACACTGACAATGAAGAGGAAAAACTGCATGTTATACAGCAAGGATATAATGAACAAAATAGCAATCACAGATTGCCAAATCTAAACAACTATGCAGATCGCGTTTTTTCAAGTGAAAATCTTTTTGAAACCAACAATAATGCTGATGACTATATGAATGAAATAGAGCTTGAAACCAATGTGACTAGCAAGACTAATGATAATACATGTGTGACGTGCAGGGCGTTAGTTACACGTCTAGCAAGCTAATCTCCCGCGCTAAGCGTGAGAGTTTATATTTATTTTTTGTTCTGGGTAAGTTCTTGGCTGCCGTCCTATACAGGCCCGGTCCTTTGGATTGCCGTTAGGATAAGGAATTGGTGTATGATCGATGTTAAATCAAAAGATTCAAGTTCCTCTTGAACTGGTCCGAATATATTGTTACAATCCCAATTTGCTTAATGAGTAATGAAATAATGAATATGCCGGATGGTCTTACAACTAGTTTTACAAAGGAGGTCTCGCAATGTCGCATCCACACCCACTCTTCCGTACTCACTCTCTCTCTCTCTAGTCGTAGCGTAACGGAGACGTCCACGTCGCTTGACTGCTTGCACTTCTTCTTTCACTGCTCGGCTCCTTTGTTTGGTAATCACTTAAAACTACACGACAATATTGTTCGTGGCAAAATCAAAATACTAACATTTAGGCTCACGTTGACTGATTCGCTACGCGGGCAACTCTTTGGGCTCGATACGCCTTATCGACTTACGTACGGCGATAGTTACAGTACGCGGAACTCCGTGAGAATGATAGCCGCCGCGCGATGCAATTCGTGAGGAGCTACTCCAGCCCGAACTATGCGCTCTGGTGTCTATCTGGAGATTGATTTGCCTTCCCTGATCCATCCTACTTTCTGTTGAAAGTAGGTGGACAGGTGGGGGCAAATCTTCCCAATTCAGCGGTTTTTACCCGCTCGCGGGAATCCTGGGATTTTCAGTTTCCACATTTTAGGCACGTTCGTGGTGCGATAAGGCCGGAAGCTCGCGAAATACCGCGGTTAGCATCTCAGAAGTCGCGTGATGCCTTGGTTGCATTCTTGGTTCCTGTTGGTGTTTCTACTATTCATAAGTGTGTGTGTACAGAGCCACACTCTGAATAAGAGGCACGGCACGTGACACATGTACTGCACAATTCAAAAAATTTATAGCTGAATGGGCTGTTATTACTAACACACCACATGCTGCATGTAACTCATTGCTTGCTGGACATTCGCACGTTATTTAAAACGCCTAGAGAAAGTAATGTCACGCCTATGGGAAATGGATCCTATTGCCACTTTGGACTTAAACGCATTATGGAACAGATGGTAGAAGAACTTTCACAACATACAAACATATAAATCTACCTATTAACATTGATAGACTTCCTTTGTCGAAATCTAGCCGATCTTCTCTGTGGCCAATATTATGTTCAAGCAGTAAATCCAAGAAAGTGCACATTGTAGCAGCTTACTTCGGTGAAAATAACAAGGGGAGGCCAGACGTTCCCCTCCCCGATTTGGTTGAGATTGTACATACGTGTAGTGCTTGAAAAGTAACTCTTATGTACCAAGCCATAGAGCACGCTTCTCAAAAGTTTTCGAGAAAAGGCAACTTGAAAATTTCGGAGTACAATATTAGAGCCTTTGTAGTACATAAGTGTTCACAATTGAAAGCGTGGTATGGTGTGCAGCGCGTCAGCTTCATAAGCGCGAAATCGCTGGTTCGAGTCATGTTGCTGTATCGTTTTTTTTTAATGATTTATTTATTCAACATTAATGTAATAATATTATGTTTTATTTATATTACAATTTATATTATAATTTATATTAAAATGTCCTGCGGCTTGTAAGAGCAACTTCCTTTTTCTTTTCTTCTTTCAAAGGGAATGATGAGAGAAAGAGAGATATTTACATTTACGGTCGGGTCGTATATCCTATCGAGTTTACAATGGGTATACGATCCGACTGCAAATGTAAATATCTCTCTTTCTCTCATCGCTCCCATTGAAAGAAGAAAAGAAAAACGACGTTGCTCCTACAAGCCGCAGGACATTTTAATATAAATTATAATGTAATGTTACGTCCGCGTGAAAAATCAGGCTCTAGGTACGTGGTCTATAACTAAAACGTCCTACTAAAAACTCCTTATTCACTTACAAAGAAGTCATCCTCATCCAATCCTGACCCAGCAATTTTTCCATCTCTTTAGAGAGTTCCTCCGGCAAAATTCCCAGCACCAATCAGTTAATTCCTTAACCATTCCATACTCTTTTTCTTAAAAATCTCTCTAACTGA
>JARQSV010000657.1:411176-438717 GCA_030142285.1 Calameuta idolon | reverse complement strand
AAACGGCCAAAAGGGGGATCATGGAGGGTTCACCTTCAAATCCGCTAGGGGCGCTGCTCTCACTTAACATGACGAATTGAGCAATATTGAGTGACACTGTGGCAGTGGTACTCAAATCGTTTGGTCTACGACGTTTCCATTATCTTCTTTGTCAGTGAATGTCATGTTCTAATCATTGACTCACTGTTAAAATATACTTATTAGACTGAAATTTTATTAATTTGTAATAAAATTTAGTTACACAATAAATAAATCCATGAAAATTAATACAACGAATATCGTCTTATGGTAATTATGTCGTATGACTATATTTCATTCCCTTCTATTATTTTAAAGGGTATAATAACTTACTATTACTTCATTTGTATGATATTGTTTCAAACAATATTGCTGTGCGAGCGTCACATGATGCATATTTTCTTTGATTTCGCCACATGGCAAAAAATTAACATATACATATGCGCAACTATTAAACATTAAATATTTTAAACGTTTTTATTCATTATTTTAATATCAGTTTGTTTGGACATAAATATATACTTTGTTGTAAATATTGATCTTATATTTTCTTGTAATTCTCTTTATAAAGCAGGTAAAAGCGACAAAATGCATACAATTGTGGCATTGGTCACAGTGCCACTATTTATTGGATTTGCTGCAGTAATTGCATCAACGCCTCCATCGCTAAATCCCATAGTTTATATAGGCACATATGATAAACTTTACAATTTGACTGTCAATAGTACTGTAGAATATGTTTTCTTATATATGGAAGATAATGTAAGTATTATATCATGCATCTAGTTGTGGATATCAAAATCAGTAATCAATACTTATCTTTAAATCTTTAAAAAATGTAGGAATCTTCAACGGGAGCACGTATCAATGTGCAAAGCTTTGCAACAAATGATCTTCCGTTAATTGTGGTGGTTCGCCAAAAAAAGGGAATTTTGTCTTGGCAATTGCCACTGCTAGTCCAAAATATTCATACTGAAACACTAGAGTACAATAGAACTGCCCGAACACTGTGTCCCACAAAGTATTATCAATATGGTCTATCAAACCAGACAGAATTTGTGACAGTTAGCATTTCTACCGCAAGCATTAGTAACATCTCCTTTAATTTAAATGTTTCTCATGTGGAAGATTTTTATATTGGGTTTGTAACAATCACTTATTCCTGCCATGTATTATTGATGCTGTTATAACTCATTATTGTCTATTTTTATGGCAATATAATTTAGACTCGGAGAAGAGAGAAAAGTTGTGATATCTCCAGCAGAGCCCATATACTATGGATATACGTTTTCTGATGATGCAGAAAGCTCATCTGTTGTAGTACAATTTGAATCCGATAGTGATGTCTGTATGACAGTTTCCATACAGAACACAACGGTAAATATTTAGTTGTACTTCAAAGTTCAACAAACGTTCCAAAATTAATTGAACAATTATTTTAATTACTAGTGTCCTGTGTTTGATTTGGAACGAAATATTCAATTCTCTGGATACTGGCAAACTATCAGTCGAAAGGGTGGAATCACTGTACCGGTAACAATACAATCCTCAAATATAGTAATATATAATAATCTTCAAAGATGCATCCTTCATATAACAGCATTGATATTTATTTCTTTAGAAAGATGCATATCCATCTGGATTCTTTGTGGTGCTAGTCGTGAAAGGCGATGATACTGATTGTACTGGAGTCACATCATCATTTACCTCCCGTCACAAAAATGTTACGTTAACTATTAAACCCAGCATTACCAAAAAAGATTACATACTAGCATCATCCATACTCCTATCAATTTTTATGGGCTTCTGTATAATCTATGTAATCGGAATTGCAGTTTTTCAAATTAGGGAAGGTCGAAAAATACGAGAGCAACTCTTGAGTGAGCATGACGCTGATGGGAATGAGCACATATATAGTCCATCAGTTACAGAGGTAAGCGCAATAGTTAAATAAAATTTCCTCCTCGTATACAATTAATTACTCCATCTTTGCAATATGCAAATGCTATAGCCACAAGACTCATTAATAATTATTTATTTAGACTGGTCCTAGTCAGTTGCCTTCGGTAGATGATGATTCCTCGCTGGATGAAGACGATATTGATATACTAGAAGATGCCTTTGCTGATAAAGAAGTTATCCGTACAAAACTTGTTTTGTCAGTCTGTGATTTGGCTAGGAAAGATCCAAAAATCTTAAGGCATAAGTCACACTTGTATCTCTATTATTTGCTCACCGTTGCGGTGTTCTATACTTTACCAGTGGTCCAGTTAGTTATCACGTATCAACGTGTTTTACACGTCACAGGAAATCAAGATTTATGCTATTATAATTTCCTATGCGCCCATCCATTGGGCGTACTGTCAGACTTCAATCATGTCTTCTCAAATTTTGGCTATATTCTACTGGGTATGTTATTTATACTGATAACGTATGCAAAAGATAAAGCCGAACGTAACATAGAGAGAAACAAAAGTTACGGAATACCACAGCACTATGGATTGTTTTATGCTATGGGAGTAGCGCTTATGATGGAAGGTATTTTATCAGGAAGTTATCACGTGTGCCCAAATCATAGCAACTTCCAATTCGGTATGTAATAACCCATGGTAATATCGTAATAATAATAATAATAATCATTTATGGTACTAAAATTACTGTAAAATATATGTATTCTTGATTCTAGACACAAGTTTTATGTACATCATAGCTGTGCTCTGTATGGTAAAAATTTATCAAGCACGTCATCCCGATATAAATGCACGAGCGCCCGTGACTTTTGGAGTATTGGCGCTTACGTTATTCGTTGGTTTAATTGGTGTATTGAACGGTACCGATTACTTTTGGATCATATTTACAGTAATACATTTGAGCGTTTGTCTTGCATTAACCGCTCAAATTTACTACATGGGTCGATGGCGACTGAACGGTGGAACAATTCGTCGTGTTATCATGGTAAAACTACAATTAAATTAAACAACCAAGTAATATTAATGCCGATCATTAACAAATTACTTAAAAAGCATCGAATTATTTTTTAGACAATGAAACACGATGCGCGTGCTGGTATAATCTATTTGCTACGTCCTGTATATTGCGGACGATTAATATTATTAATTATAGCAAATCTTTGCAACGTGGGTCTGGCCGTAGTTGGAAATATGCATCACGAAAAGGATTTCGCAACCTTCCTATTGGCAATACTAATGTCGAACTTGATTCTATACACCTTTTTCTATATAATAATGAAAGTAGGTAATTTTGTGGTAAATTCCTTATAAAAATTTAAACTACATTTTTCCATTTGTTTCAGTTGTGCCACAAGGAACGAATATTAATTAAACCATTCATCTACATTTGTGTATCCTTCCTAACTTGGGCTGCAGCTCTATATTTCTTTATTCGCAAATCAATATCCTGGGCCCTTACGCCTGCACAATCTCGGATTTATAATAAACCTTGCGAGTTGCTTAACTTTTTTGATTCTCATGATATTTGGCACTTTCTTTCTGCCTTGGCCATGTTCTTTTCATTTATGGTATTACTGACATTAGATGACGACCTCGTCGACGTGCATCGAAGTCAAATTCCAGTGTTTTAGGTACAATTTTTTTTACACTCTCTATAATACAATTGTTGTACATATTACGTGAAATGGAATTAAATAATTGCACACAGAATATGTTCTGAATCCAAGTGCATTTATAAAAGCACTCATTCGAAGGATTAGCTTCGTAGAGAATATATCGTTTTTACTAAAGCTTTATATTATTGTACATATAACATAGACGTGTAAATTAAATGTTAAACTTCGTTATTAACCTGTTATGTTTTCATTCTTATATAACGATATACGTATTGCATTGAGATTTCACGTCTTCGGCTGTGAGAATTTCCAGTAGAAGGTTGTACGCATTGCGATGTTTTACATTCTGCAGTCTGCACATATAAAATTTGTACTAATTTTTGTTAATTACACTAATTATAGATACTGAAATTATAATGAAGAATATATGAATAAGACATTACCGCGATGTTGGATGTAGCAAGACTACGCATGTTTCCGACAATTATCTTGGAACCATAAGAAAGGATGATAATGTAGAATAAACAAGACTTATTTTTTCTAGAAAATCAATGCTTCGGAGCATATCCTGTGTAAAAAATTGTATTACACCTTTAAGACGGCCATTATAATAATCACACACTGAGAAAGTACTACGAGCGTTTATATATCAGGACGTCAAAGTAATTTAGCATTGTGTGAAGATTACTTGCAGTTTCTTTTAAATAAATATATAAGAAAAACAAGATAATGCAAATAAACGATCTGATTGAATCTGAATTGTCTTTCTTTAGTAAATGTAGAAGGTCGCCTAATAAATATCTTACACTTTCTTCTAAAAATAAATATATAATCTCTCTATATTCTCAGATACACACATGATGTTATTACATAATAGAGATGTACAAATTATCGTAATCGCTCAATGGCATTAATGATATCAAATTATTCATCAATATCATCAATGTCAACAGATGAATGGGATGGGCTATCTAATCATTCCTTTCTGATAAGAATATTCATTCTAGACAAGTGTAAAGTTTGTAAGGTACTACAAGTTCCTGAAAAATTAATAATGAGATATATCACAAAGTATTTGAACAAATAATAATGCACTAATGGAGCTACATACATCAGGTATATCGGTCTACGAAGGAAATTTGTGACATGGACAGAATTAAGACGAAGAACTAGAATCGTTATGATGTTCCGGACCGGAAGTTTCCATTTGAGATAAAGTCCGTAGCAGTTCAGCACGTTCTGCCGGTTGCAATCTGTGCGCAATTTCAAGAGCAGCATCCAGTCTGACTTCCGGACAGACTTCGAGCGATTCCTTGATTTGGGTCACTAGGGCGTCCCGTCTTACGCAATTAATATTACGCATCATAACACTGCCTTCATTATTTCTTTGATCCTCCAACCAAGATGCAGCAGCTTCATCTTGATCCCAAAGGTAGGATTCGGTGGCTCCTTTGTCCTCGACAAACCAGCGTCTCAACATCGCGTCGATTGCTCTCACTGCTAAGGTTGATTGCGTTGACAATATTTCACGCTTGATCTCCTCCTCAATGAGTTTACGTTTGAGTCTCCAGTAAAGAAGCTGACGTGCATTCCTCCATGGAATGATTTCCTGAATAGCTCCTTTTTCTAACATGCGTTCAGGAGTGTCATGAAGATCTGCAAAGTGGACAGCTACTGTGTGGTACATCGGCTCGAGGAGCTTTTCTCTCTCGCGAATTTGAGCCTCTACACTTGTACGTTCTTCACTGGAGGTTGTGCTTGCGAGTTTTTCCTGAAATTTTTATTGAATATTATTTTATCTTTAAGCAATGTCAGACAACGTTATGAAAAAAGATGAATGAATAGTAGTTACCTTAAGGCTAAGAATGACTGAATCTACCCTATGCATCGTCTTGAGAAGGTCTTTATTCCTAAATTTAATTTCTACGATTCCTGGAGCCTCCAGTACACCTCCTCTACTTGTGGTATCAGCAAACATTTCCATATACCGTGGATTGATAGTGGGATCTACCACACCCCAAGATCCTCCTCGGAGTTCTCCATATGGTGGAATGTATATGAAAATTGGCTTCATGTACTCTCTCAATCCATCCACGATGTATGCACCAAATTTTAATATTTGTTCGTACATATCTTGAAGAAAAAACATTTTACAAGTTAGTATACAAGACATGCTAATTATATGAACGGATATTCTTTGATTTGCTTACCTTTCATACCACCAGAAAATCCACGCCAGTTGGCAAATATGATTAATGGCAGCTCTTCCTTACCGAAATTTTTAATTGCCTCGGCAGTTTTGTATGCGCTATCAGGGTACCATACCTGTCCAGCTTGAGAAACCGTTTTAGCCTCTGAATCAAGATTTGCAGGATCAGCTGGAAGATGTAATTCTACGGTTCTCGTTTCCACGGCTATTACACCACATGGAATTCCGCCAAGTCTTGCACGTCCTGTTACTACAGTTTGTGCCCACGGTCTCATAATTTCCTACAAGTAAATTATCATTCTAATAAATCTATGAAAAATTACGCTGAACAATGATTTCTACTGAGATGAGTATAGCCTCGACTTACAAGCCAAGATCCCCGATCGAAGAAACCATTTTCCCAGGTTGAAGAGTCGTTCGGTGAAATTCTACCATCGAGCATCCATCTTGGATCGTAAGGTGTTTTTGTAGGCAGAAAGTCAATTCCCCTATCAATTGGGTCGGGATGTGGTGCAGGAAGGATAGGAAGTGGTGCGCCTTTAACTTTAGGGAAATAGCTAAGCCATTTTAGTGCAGTCGCCACACCATCCGGATCTCTTGGATCCGTGGCATGAGTAACACCATTGTTATACATGATCTGTGTACCACCCAGTTGGTTATTGCTGGCGTATACTTCACGACCCAAAACAGAGTTCAAAGCTTTGTAACCAGTCAGAACTATATGTGAATTTTCAATTTGAATAAGTCTCTGGCCCAGACGTACCAAGTATGAACCGATACCAATGGCACGACATGACACTATCGATATCGTAACTACCTGTCAAGAAAAATATAATGTTATACAAGTGGAATACTCCAATTATTATGTAAGTCTTACGTTGTCAAAACTATTACTTACCTCTTGGTATGCCCTAGATGTTTCACCAGCTATCATACCGGCGAACTTGAGATTTTCAACACCAAGTCCATCATCCTTGCCTATGATGTCTGTAATTCTATAACGTGATTCGCCATTCGATTCTTCAATCAGAGAAGTCTTTACAGAGTTGAGTGGTGCCAAACGAGCATAGTCGTCGGGTGTTAGATAAATATATCTGAAGCCTTTTTCTGGTTCTTTATCATCTTCCCATGCAATACGGAACAGAGCTTTGACCTGAAAAATATTTCATATAAATTATGTAATTAAGCATGATTTTTGTGTAGACAGTAGAAGAGGAATGCAAACAAAATAAAGCGAAACAGATTGTACCTCTTCAGCAAGACCAATACGAGCTCCAGAGTTTGCTGCAAAGTAAATTCGTGGGATACCAAGCTGCCTTGATAGTTCAGAAGCTTTATAGAACACAAGATCTTCTCTTGGACCAAATGAACCAACGAGATATGTCAAGTCATTGGCAATTAAGATAATATCCCTTCCGGTTGGATATTCTGGTGTGTAGAGGCTCAATTTCCAAGCTACCATACCAACGTTGTTCTCACCAGGAAGACGCTTTTGCTCCACAAGATTGTCACCTTCCACTACTAGCTCAACGCAATCCAACACTGGACTAGGTACCTTTATATTTTCTGTGTAAAAAAGATATCTTTTTTTTTAATAAAATAGACAGGCATGGAGTTGCAAATGTATACATTTCTTTGCACAATTACCAGAATGAGGTCGTTCTTCTATGTACTTGACCCAAGCTTTCTCAATCTGCTGCCGGAACATGTCAGGCAAGTCGTAGACATAGGTACTTCCAGCGCTCTGAGCCTGGAATCTTTTAGCTTGTAGATAATCCTTTGTCAGGTATGGTGTAGATATTGGTAAACCATGCATAGGACCAGGTCTGTGACCCAATGGACTTGATGCAGAAGAGCCATAAGATTCGAAACGAATCACACCCGTTTTTGGATCAGTCGCTTCAGTATACAGATGTAAATCAATGCTATAACCACTGTCATTGGCAATGCAAAGTCGTACGTAAGATGTAGGTTTTCCAGGAGATGGTCTAATTGTCATTTTTATTTCAGCCTGCAGATCATAAGAGAATGATATAAATTATTACTCTATTATCACATTAATTTATTATTTTATTTTACCTGACGAACTCGTAGTTTCCACAGTCTTGGACCATATCTGAGAACCATGCTGGTTACGCTCTCTTCAATTCTAGCAGGATCCATGATCACGGTGGGTGCAAAGTTTAAGAAAATATGATTGCAATCAGTACGTTTGGCAAGTGGATGAGAAAAGGCCACTTCGAGTTCATCCATAGCTTCGAGTAAAACACGTTCACCTTCATTGTGCAAGTAATCAAAGCTTGCCTCTTTCGTTATAAGATCCGAATGGCGAATGATCGAACGTATAAAGAATCGGTAGTCCGTGACCTGCTGTCCTTTGGCAACCTATAGCACAGACGTACGAAAGGAAATTAATAATAGTGATAAATAAAGCCATGAACTGTTCCATTTATGATCGATTAATTGACTGGCTGTTTACCTTGGCTTTTCCCAAGTAAAGGTGCATCTTTTGATTGGATGTAGGTAAAGCTTCTAAATCGTATGTTCTCATTCTATTAAGTTCCAATTGGAATGCACAACCAGGTTCTAAATGACGGTATATCTTATCTTCAACGAATCCATCTCTTTGACGGAATGAGAAGAATTTTGGGAATTGTCTCTTTTTAAGCGCAGCAAATGTCACTCTTCGTATACCACGTGCAATAAGCTCATCTTTATTAGTAGCACACCATTCACCAAATTCTCTAGCCATTGTAGCGTCATCCATATTGCCCCTATCCTTCACGGCAATGCTGAGTATATGTACAGGCTCCGCTGGTTTCTCTCCAACTTCAGCTGGTCCAGTCTCACCAGTACTCAATGAAACATTGATGGATGTGCTATTCCGTGATTCGCTGCCAGCCGCTTCAACAGCCTCCAACACTTTTGCTGATACCGAGTTAGGTGATGAGAGATCCTCCAGCAAATCAAGAACTTCATCAGAATACTGACTAAACTGTTCAAGATCTTCGAAGGCAGCCATTGCTCCGGTTCTATGATTTACCAAGGATTCATTCTGCCTATTGGGATGATTGATTGGCAACAAAAATTGGAAGTGCACCAAAGGAATTTCACCGGACAATTCCAAGTGTTGTAGGCAGGTCAATTCATAACTGATATACGCCCGGCGTACATATACCTCGAGAGCAGCATTGCAAACAGCACGATTAGAATGATAGAAGAAGTCATGGAGTATGTCAAAGATTGAAGTCTCCGACAAAATGAGTTTCTGAAGATTTTCAGGATGGAAATCGTGACCGTACATATCGACAGCAGACAAGAAAATAGACTCCATCTGATTGTGTCTAAGTTCGTAAGCTGGCTGATGAGCAGCAATCAAGACCTGTCTAGCTCTTAGGGCAACACGGCTGTGTTCTGTACGATTGAGACTAGTTAATTCAGTCAAGGTGCTGGCTAATTCATCTGTGAGACCTGGTTCATTTGCCCATAGATGATCTATAAGCATAGTAACTAAGATGTTTTTCTTTGTCACATGGCTATGGCTGAAAATGGTCGCAGTTACCAACGCCATGTCATCCTTGTGCTGTTCCATCAATGCTGACACACATTTATCGTAATGACCCTGTTGGAATTGACTTTCTACGGTGTAATATTGTCGAAGAAGTTCATGTACGGCTGTTTTCATTCTACCACGTATACCATTGCGATATCTTTGCACCAGCTGAACAATTCCCTGAGTCGTAAGGAAGAACACGTCCCTTTCCGTTCGCTTTGAAAGTGTTGCTGCATGTCCATCGATTACGGCAGCAATTTGCTGACTTGGAAATTGCGCAAGTACAGATGTGATGTTCCTCTCATAGAGAGTCATCAGTTTCCTGATTTTCTTCTCTACGGAAATGGGTATTCTTCCGGAAATAGATGCAATGACTTCTTGAAGTTCCAGTAAAGGTAAGCTCGGATCGCGGAGAGAATTCATGAACTTCTCAATGAGTTCACGCAATCTTGGTAAATGATAAGGATCAGGCAAACAGTAGCCGGCGAGAGTATTCTCCAAGGCAGTTCTGTATTTTGTATGAAGATGATTCAATTTTTCTGGTATAGCCGGTACAACTGGTACTGGGAATTGACCTGTATATTCTTGTGCTTTCGTTACCAAAGACGGATCGTCCAATTCCAAGTGAGCAATTAGCATACCAGCATCAAGGACAGCACCAGGTCTCCTCACGTAAAAAATACTACCAGCCTCACCGGCTGTAATACTCATCACCATTTTCATAACTTCAATTTCGGCATAGGGTTGTCCAGCGTCAACATGACCGCCATCCTCGACCATGAAACTTATGAGCTTTCCAGCAGACGGAGATCTCAATAAAGAAGGATCATTATCCTTTTCAAAGATGCATGTTTGATTTCCGATCACAATACGATAACGGTCCACTTCTTCTCTCATGTAAGTTGTATAACTGGCACCATCTAATGACAGCAATAAACCACCATCGGATAGACTATGAACTTCAACTTCTTTATAGGAACCATTCATCACAAGAAAATATGTATTCGGACCGGACTTGGCAACCTGTACTTTGTACTTATATCCATCATTAATTAACTCCACCTGTGAATGAAAGAAAATTAAAAGAGAAAGCGGTCAGTTAGAACTGAAATTTTCTTATTAATCTATGCTTTTCATAACAAATATATGCAAGACTCACATCGACCACATTGTCTAAATCATTACTAGCTTGGATCTGACCCCTTTCGAGTGCCGCTTGAAAGCCAGAAAAGGCGGCATTGATAGTTCTATCAGCAATATGTAGAGCGCCGCAGGTAACAGCCAGTAAAACATCTGGTTTTTCACTTCGAACCCTTTCTGCTATGAGAAGATCAAGCCAAGCGGTGTCAATATTATTTGTTTGGAAAGCTTCTGTTTCCAAGAGAGTAATTAGATACTCGACCGTGGTCCTAAAGTCACCACGGATACTCAATTCTTTGAGAGCGATAACAAGATTTTCACGAGCCTGATGTCGATCTTCTCCCCATGAGAAACAATGACCAAACTGCGAGTCAGCGAACTCGTGAAGACCTCCGGAAGCTCCTACGGAGAAGTAACCCCATACGTTTTTTGACGAACGGAAATTCAGCTCCTGTACTGTTCCAGAACTCGGTTTAAACCCT
Organism: Calameuta idolon; assembly: GCA_030142285.1. Taxonomy (NCBI): domain Eukaryota; kingdom Metazoa; phylum Arthropoda; class Insecta; order Hymenoptera; family Cephidae; genus Calameuta; species Calameuta idolon. The sequence continues at coordinate 427,729 of JARQSV010000657.1, read as the reverse complement.
TCGTCAGGATTTTCACTAGTAATACGGGCGGCGATAACATGGCCCCATGGTTGAGGTTTATGCCGAGGCTGATCGAAATCAATTGGGTAATCTCCCCATGGACTCTCGCCATAAAGAAGACGAATATCTTTGATATAATGAAGCGGTAGACCCATGGCTACTTGAAGCTGTGCCGCAGGTAGATTGACGTCAGACACCATTTCTGTACAGGGATGCTCCACTTGAAGACGAGGGTTCAACTCCAGGAAATAATAAGAGCCAGAAGTATCGTAAAGATACTCAACGGTTCCAGCACTGACGTATCCCACCATCTTAGCTAATCTAACTGCAGCCTGTAATGGAAAAATAATAAAAGCATTACATTAAGTCTGAGTAAAAATAACTAAAATAAGAGAATAATTTGAAATTAAAATTAACCTTCTCCATCTCTTCAAAAACATCCGGTTTCGCAATAACAGCCGGTGCCTCCTCAATAATTTTCTGATGTCGTCTCTGAATAGAACAATCACGACCAAATAGCGAAATAGCATTTCCATAATTATCAGCAAGTAATTGTACTTCCAAGTGACGGGCGCACTTAGCAAGTTTCATGATGAAAATGGGTGAACCGGGAATTTCCGCTTGCACTTGTCTGCAAGTGCCAGAAGGTATATTTAAATTGATCTGCTTAACGCGAAAGGCTCTAGTATTTATTAATAATGAAAACCAGATCGAGTTTCCTCACAATGGATTACCTGAATAACGCAGGAAGCTCCTCGGCATTTTCAACCTTTCGAATTCCTTTACCACCACCACCCTCACTGGCTTTCACCATAATGGGAAATCCAACTTTTTTCGCCGAAGCCAGACATTCCTCCACGGTGGCGACGCATCCTCTCTTGAAAAGGTCCGAAGATATTTTAATTTTCTTTCCACTATAATGAGCTTTCAGTTCAGAACCAGACCATGGCAATGTAGGTACTTCAGCGGTTTGAGCAACTATACTCGATGCAATTTTATCACCAAGAGCCCACATAGCTCTTTCAGATGGTCCTGCATGGAGCACAAGCAAATAAGAATGAATATAATACAATAAATAATTTGAATATCCCATATCAATTTTATCGCTAAGATCAGAGACAACTTACCGACAAAAATAATATTATTTTTGTGCAGCAGTTCAGGTAGCTTAGGATTTTCTGAAGCATGACCCCAACCAGCCCATACGGCATGTACCTGAGTTCGAATTGCAATGTCTATGATCAGTTCCACATTAGCATAATTATTATTATTCGTTCCTCCAGGTACAGGTACATATTGGTCAGCCATTTTTATGTACTCCGCATTAGCCTTCAGGTCCTCCGGGGTGACCATCACGACAAAACGAATGGCGCGTTCGTTCTTGAACATCTCGTAGGACCAACGCCGAATTGATCTCATACATTTTACAGCAGCAATTCCGTTATTGGCAATCAATACCTGAATAAGAAAAGAATACAATTCTCATTAGTAAAAATAATTCAATGCGAAACAAAAAAATTTTAACTCTCAAGTTAAAGGTCAAATCAATCAAGTAGTTAGAGAAAAGTTCAAACACACGTAAGAAGTAAGAATCCTAATATGTTCATCGTTTCCTTTATTTATGGCGTAAAATAACAAGTTTTTCTAATTCATTCTCTTGCAAGGTTACTCGTAACGAAGGCTATACCAATCAGTGTTGCCTTCGTCCAGAGATCGGTAGGTACAAAGTTCGTATCGACACTTGCGACACTTCTACAACGTACAGTGACGTAAATTCAAATTTCAAATAACGTTATACCTGCATGCAAGAAACTACTCTACTCGTTTAGCCTTTAAAATTCCCCAGAGAAAAGCAATTCCGTATGATACAATAATCTTACAATAAATCGCGTCTACCCGCAACAAATGACAAGGAGTGCATTAAAAATTGCTAACTTAGTTTTCTGTCGCGTTTACTCGCCTTATTGATGACTCTGGTACCTCCAAAACGACGAACAAATTCTTCAGGTGTCGCAATAGTGAAATCCTTCTCTTGTAGGCGGTTCTGCGTTTGAATCATCACCGTGCCCTGCGACATGCTGGGCCTGTTCGTGAAAAAGAAACGAAAAACAGGGATAAGCATGACGTACAGGGAATAAAATTAATTTCGAAAATATATATAATACATACGAACAAGAGGTTACAGTACAAAATCGTAAATGCGATATGTATGAAGAAGAAAAAAAAATGCGTGGCGTAAATATAACAAGAACTGTCATATTACGTGATTACATTTTCACGGCGATTAAAAATCAATGATAAATCACCGAAACGTATTAACGTAGTTTAATACCATCGGCAGACAACATTTCCGGCCTCGGAGCAGTAAGGCACGGAGTTATAATTTTTATTATTGCAAAAACTGTTAATTACCACTCGTAGCCAGAGACCATTATCAACGTGAAAAAGTGTCCTCGTGGACGAGTGCGTACGAAACCACAGAAATTGTTGAGAGAAAGTACTTCATTTAAATGGATAACACGAAATAGCTTCACGATCCGATCTTACTACGCAAACAATACAATAATTCATTCTCTTAGCATTAATCCGCGACTTCCATCAAGATATTACGTTTAATCAGTTTTTCTAAAGACACGCTAAATACCCCAAGGAGATCTATTTCAATGATTAAACGATAATTGCGGAAACACTAAGAACAATATTTTAACTGTATACCTTTTCTTAATTCAAAAACTTTTCGGTATTGTATTTATATTCTAACGTCACTGCCGTTATAAGCGTATTAATGTAAGAAATAATCATACGCATACATTTAACTACTGTACTACGATCATACGAAATATACGAATAACACGTTAAAAGTGGACGAAATGGATGATGCGTAAAAGTTTTATAAATTCCGAAGTATTATCTTTCCCCAATCTCGTCCACTCACGCTCATTAACCATTGGCCACGGGCCAGAGCCTTAGGAAAAGTGCCGAATCACTGCAGGAATCACGGGCAAGTCAAAACAATAATCTAATCGACGAATTAATATTATTCAACGATTTCGAAGAGATTAAAAACAAATCGATGTGTAAGTTAATAATTTCCACGTGACTGACGATTGTTTTTGATGATCAATATGAATTCAGATTGAAATTTGCATAAAAATTAAAATCGATCCCACTAAAAGTATACCGTGATAAGTATCCTATTTGTATAATAACAATATGAATATCAATTTATTATCAGCTATTAAAATCCAAGATGAATTGTATTAACGTAATTGAATGAGTGGGTGAAACTTTATCACGTTATCCCTCTAGTGTTTTCATATTTCAATCAAAATAATTGATAACGCATATTATTACGTCATCCCCAGCGGAATATCCAGTTGCTTCACTTTAGCGGCTTCCTTGGATTCCTCTTCCGTCTTTTCGGTAACGATCCTACCGACCCCTGCTAATAGATTATCCGAACTTTTCCAGATCGGATCCTTTTCCGTGCTCTCCGCCAGGACGAATCTCTTGATGCGTTTCATCTTGCAGCTTCCAATAACTCGATCTCGAATTAACGAAGGGAACCACCTAAGCGATCTCCAAATTATCGGTAATATCGAGGTGTCCTGCGCGTTCGTGAAATCGTCATTAGAAAACGACGACGAAGTCACAACTGGGCGACGAACTTCAACGTCCTGCTTACGAGTCACAATGTTTTGCATCCACTTCGCTGCAAATTTATCTCAATCCTTCAAATGGTTTCACCTCACTTCTACTTCACTGTACTTTTGACAGTCACATACAACAAGTCACAGTCTCCGTCCACGGCTTTCATTCGACAAATTTTCTATTCCGTACATCCGTTCGATAGATGCGTACCCGTGCCGTATATCTTCGGCACTGTAATCAGGTACGGCTATTTTGTCAGGAAGAAAAATTCCCCAGAACTTTTTTTCGTACCTTTTCAAGCAGTATACTTCTTATTCCTCATATAAATCAACCAGTTTACCTTGAGAATGAACCCTTGGTCATGTTTATTTTGACAACATGATGCCCGCGTCATCGCGATTCTGTATGGTAAATAAGATTTTTCTTATGCATTGGATTTGCGTAAAATAAATGACAAATTTGGCTACGATCTACGGGAAAAGTTTTGACTGGAGGAATTTTAACATGAAATTATTAAGGTCTGTCGAAACAGGAAAAAGGTTGAAGAACCCTATTTTTTTAATTAGAAAAATTGAAAACTATCAAATCACATACTGATGTTATTTTTTAAGAAAATATTTTAAGTAAACATTAAATTTTGTGCAGCGATACAATCTTTCATATAGAAAAATTAATAAAGCTAGTACTCAGCAGTGACAAGCATGCATTTCGCAAGCAACATTTTCGCCCGTTAAAGTATAACGAAAACGAGAAAGTGCTGAATCCGTAATATATTTTTTTTTTAATTTCAACAAAAGGAAACGAGGCATTGGACAATTTTTGTAATCATGACAGAAAATTATATTCTATCGAGTTCGAGCTTTAGAACAATTTGAAATTCGATTATAGATTATCGAAAATTGAGTTATACCCTCTTTATCTCTAACTAATTTCTAATACCAAATCCTTATCGTATTCGATAGAAAATCACACTTCAACGCGTTTGTCAAGAGACCGCGCCATTCTATTAGTTAGAATGAATTAATGAATATGCCGATATTTGAACAGTGAAAATGTGCCGTTAGATTTCTACAGAGTTCGATCGAATTCAAACGTAAAAAAAAACGTCTGCACTGTACACGAGACTGGTGGTCACTGCCGACTTCCTGATGAGGTGGCTGGCACTTTCCTTTGAGCAAGAAGTTCCCCTACCTTTATTACGTTCGTATAAGAAAGCAACAACGGTCTAGAGTTCTATGACAGTTACCATTCATTATAATATTGAAGAAAGAGCCATTGCTGCACTCCTTATAAAATACAAATAAAATAATTCTACGCTCAATTGAATTTGAATGATAAACGTTCGCCTGCTTGTTTTGAAAAGACGAATAAATAATACCTGGTAACGCGTTATTGCATCTGATTTACATATCTCTACTAGAGGATCATCGGATGCAGAAGAAAAGTTAGGAACAAAAACAGGTTCTTGGAATCAACAATTAGTATGACCGTTGACATTGCTTTCATAGAAATAATAATGGCTGTACCACATAGAACCGAGGCTTCAGTTTGTCAGTCGTAAATTTCACTCGAGGAATACATGAAGTATAAACTTTTCTTGGTTATAATGGTTCTTATACAAAGTTAAATTGTCTATGGCTATCAAGTGCTCGAGCACTCTGCAGTCCGAGTCATAAAACATGGCGTTGCACTACATCAGCTGATACCAACCGAGGTGAGAGATCCAATGAACGTAACGTCGCCCCACTTATTCCATGCGACCACGTGTATCCTTCTTTACCAAGAGCGTCGCACGTGCTCCAATAGAACGTAAATAAGAACTTGTATACGTAGTACGCACTGAATGGCGCTGATGAGACATAATCGATGCATTACCGGCAGGTTAAACGTGAAGTTTGCCTTGATCGTACATTACGCTCTATTTTTATAATGTCCTAAACACTCAAAGCGACGTCTGAGAGGACAATCAAAAGACGTTCTATGGCTAAGTTAGAAACATGATTCGTCCCATAAGAATAAAATTACGGTTATACGTGTACACGAGTGAAAAATTTCTTTCAAATCGAATGACACTGTACGTCATAAAGTTAAGAATGAATGGCACCAACGCAATGTTAAAATATATAAAATTCTTGTTCACCTGAGACGCTTGCGGCGCTCAACGAGTCCAGGTATCATGGGCTGTTGTTGACTTCCATCATTTCCATCACTGGGAAAGCTATCCTCTGTTTCAAGTTCCTCACTGGGATCCGGATCGCCTACGACGAAACTCACCGGAGCCCCGGATTCCACCTCAACCTCGGACATCTCGGCCTCGAGTTTCTTCTCGTTTTCACGAACTTCGCGGGCCGGACCTAGTTGATCTGTTTGCTGTATGTCCTCGCGGTAGGTGTTACCTTCAAAAAAACGCGCGAACAAGAAATGTCAATGATGAACTAGAGATCTCGATATCTCTAGCGACATTCCGTGACCCTTATCCCGATATCGTTAGACACATATTCACATCCCGAAGCTTCTTATCATTCACGTGTCTTACAGGCAATGGCCTAGTTCCGACGAAACCCCATTAATTGTAGGCTTTTGATGATATTTTTTCTTTTTTTCCGTTCGAGCTCACTTCGTGCTATCGTAGACTGTGCTTCTACTTCTGGAATTCCTCTTATCTTTAGATCGAAAAGCAATTTTTCAGATCAATCGAGTGATCAACGTATTCAGCGTTTAAGCATCAAATCCTTAAAAAAATGTTGTTAAAGTACTTCTGATACATACATTACACTGGTATTACTTCTCGAGCGCTTTGAAGAAGAAAAATATTGAGGGTGAATAAAATAATACATTACTAAAGAAAAATACATTCAGAGCGAAGAGGTATCATTGCACAGAGAAACAAGAAATACCAAAAGTATTTTCAAAATGACATCGCCCAAAATATCCGAAAAAGAAAATAATTTGAATTAAAAAAATCAAGTGACCCGTATCCTAACAATATCATTAAATTATTTAATGTCACCGCAGCATAAGAATAATTCCATAATTGAGTAACATGGATACTTAAAAGTAAAAAAAAAAAAGAAAAACGTATCAAGTCCTCCCCCAAAAAAGAAAACCACAATAAACAAATATGAAAAGAGACATGCAGTTAAAATTAAAAAACCAAGCATCAACCTTTATTCATATATCTCTAACGGATGATCAAAGAGACAAATAAAATGTCAACTGTTCGCGTCCATCACCACCGGTACATAACAAATATATAAAAGGGATGAAAATGATGATCATACCTAATAAATAAACCCCTAATAACTTCCCTTAACGTATGCACCCTTCGATAGTATCAGAAAGTAACCCCCGGCCTGGACTCCCGACAGAATTCATATTAAAGGACCTACTCACCCCAAGGAGAAGGAGCTCGAGCAATAAAATCGCGCACCCCAATAAAAATCACAAACAATAACCTCCCTCCAGGGGACAAAGCGTCGAGAATGAATGTCTTGGTCCAAGTGCACAAGAAAATTCCAGCAGCAGGGATGGCCAGGGCACAGAAAATGCAGTAGCCTTGAAACAATGACCAAGAAGTAGCTTCAATGACAGAGTGTGCCTTTCCCATACAGAATGGTTCACGTTAATGATATGAACTCTGAATGACACTGATGATCGTGCGAGAGACGCATGCAGGGGATGCTGTACCGAAGACTGCATCCAGAAGACCCCGTAGCATACCCAATGGTAGGATTCTTCTATGAAACTTGCGAAGTTCTAGTTCCTCCGGTACACCTCGTCTCCTTCGAATATTTACGTCGTTCCTCTACTTCCGGTTTCTTCACTACCGAGATCCTTCCTTCCGGTAGCTCCTGGCACCGACGCTGTCCTCTCTTTCGTTTTCCTATGCAGTATCGAAATATCTATTCTTATACATGTTCCTTGCACTTGCTGGCGTGTCTGCGGTCCGACGACGAAAGACTGACGAAGGCGAAGAGACGATTACAGCCTATGTCTTGAATCAGTAAGTGACACCGTACGGATGACCGGACGAGGGTTCAGGGGTCGTGTCGTGTTTCTATGTGTGAATCGACTTTCGTTTATCAGGATTACGTACTGGACACGACGTATTAAGTGACCATTCCTTTCGGATGGCTTTGCTCGACATTGACTTCTTATTGCTGAATCTCTTAGGAATATCAATGCTACGTGTAAGATCAATTGATCACTGACGAATGATGTTTAGTCTTGAGGGATAGACACTCTTATTTCATACTTTAACGCTCTCGAACCCCCAATGGAATTTACTGTGGGAAGTAAACGAAGCAACACGCTTCTGTGTTCACAAGACTTTCGCTATAAATATAATTTTTTAATTTGACACCGAGGTGTGTGTATATATATATACACATATTATGTAGATAATTGTGACCCATTTATAGTTATAGAACGTCGGTGAAAATATTTAAAAAAAAGGCATACCTACGATTTAAAAGACTTCAAAGAAACGACTCACTGATACCTAAGTATTGAATTGATGCAAAGGTCATTCGATTGATTAAAACAGTGACGTACCATGGAAATTAATACAACGATACCCAATCGATTGCAACGATTCGAACGTACTGATACAGGTGTACGTGGATTTAATATTTTACAAACAACACGTTACAAGCGACGTCGGTTGCGCATATACTATAGGTACATCGCTAACGTCGGAATATATTAAAAATATACAAACGCTTTGATTTGACTTTCCATCTAATTAGTGTCTACGAGAAGCGGCCATAGTAAGGCCAATGAAATTGAACGAAAAAAAACATTCATTCAAGCACGTTAACCTTCCTAAGTAAATAATTGAATGTATTATGTCACCGTTACAGGCATGTGCGTAAAATTCTTGGTATCAACGTACGTAATCGAAACCGATATTAATTTGCATAATATCAATCTAATTCAATCCATTAAGTTTTGGATAATAAATTAATCCAAAGTTAAATTTCTTATCCCCACCAAAAGATTAATACGTTAGGTAATAGATATAAACCAGGTTACAAGGTTATAACTCAAGAAAAAATCGACTGCAATATATAATATTTATTAAACGTAGCATTTAAGTAAATCACAATCGCACTTTAATTACCACATGGAACGACGATTACTCCTTGTCTAAAATTTTCGCGAAATTTACGACTGCAGCTCGATCCTGAGTAAAGAGATCTTTACAGTATTGCCAAGTTTCCTGGAAACTGGTGCCAGAAGCAGATTTCACGAGGGTGGATCCACTCGAATTCGAGTGATTTAACTTTAACTGCCAGTCGGGGCTGCACTCTCCGTAAGGATTAGGTTAAAAAAAAAAAGAAGAAATTACTGCTGGATCTCCGCCAATAATATCCAGGACACGAAACATTCCTCTTTTAAACTGGTCCAACCGAGAGAAATGCTTTCGCGTTTACTTGCGTTTTCCACGTGCGATATATATTTCTCATTGATCGTTCTCAATCCTGCATGTATGTACTCTTTGCTGACGTTTATCTGACCTCTGGCAAAGATACACCCATCGTGAACTTTACTACGCGTGGCTGCTGGATGTGATGACCGTGCTTCGTGAATTTTGATCTTCGCGAATGGCAGTCAAGTTAACTCGCCTCTCACAAAGATTAGGAAGCACGTAATCTTCGTACCGAAGATAGAGTTATCCTGTAGCGATATATCGAAATTTTTAACTTGCGTGATAGAGTGGAAGAATTTGATAAATAAATTTAAGCATCTTCTCTGATTATGCGATTTGTCAACAATGGAGAATTTTACTCCTTACGATTAATAAATATCACCCTTCGGTCTAGTCGGTTATCGTTGTATGTACACTATGATATCTGCATCGGATTGAGATCGAATTTTTTTTTTTTTTCGTTTTCCGATAAGACGACGATTAAGCTGCAGGAAGTGCATGACAGCATTAATTTTCTTTACGGTGTGATCGTAGTCACGATATCACAGACTTGACTGTGCATTCGACATTAGCGTTAACATTGTTCACGTGGTTATTTTACGTCCTTGGGATGTAACTCCTATCGAATCGGATTATGTAATCATTCCTAATACGAAAATACTATTACACTCATAATGCTGATAATTATAGTGTGTAACACAAAATCTAACGTGAATCGGGTCATTGACTGTGTTGATATAAAATTGTGTTTATTTCAAATTCATATGAACCGCGTTTATCGTATAACTTACTTTAAAAATTTATTTTCCGACGTCTCGTAAAATTTATACATTTTCGTAACTGGCTACGATGTATCAATTAATTTCAAGTTCTGATGATTCCAAAATCGAAATAGATTTCGATTCCTAGTACCATTACAATTTTGCGTGCAACACTGACGTCGCAAACTGCGCATCAGGGACACGTTTTTGCACTTATGGCTGCCTACTTAACTGATTAGTATTTAGTTGATAAATGTATGGTGTTATCTGTTGGAATTAAGTTATTATTATGTCTAGTGTTTGACTGAAATTTTATGAATTTCGGAGAGCAACATCAGTTATAAAGCACGACAATATCGGATATTACGCACGAGCGTAACTACGTTTGATTTGAATTACGCGCGAAGAGATATGATAAAGGATAGTTTAAGAAATTTAAAATAACTTCTTGTAAATTATAAAATAATAGAAGTACAACGAGTTTTAACTATTTACGATGGTTTAGATAGAGTTCTATACTGCTCGGAAAATTTTGGTGGAAAATTGAATGCTTGTGTACATACATATTGAAGCATGTTATTTTCCATGCTCGTGGCGTACTATATTTTTCCATGCGAGCAAAACATAAAGAAGCGAAATATATCTTTTCATAATAATAACTTAGATTCAATTGCCAGTACATTGTATAAATGTATATGAGTCTCAAGGATGCAAACCATTATTAATTCAAACGAACTTTTATGTACCAATTATATTTTTCTTACCATTATAACTAATCCCACGTTATTACATTTCAAACTATGATTCTGTATCGACATGTTGCTAAATGCGATGAACATGTAATTTCCACCAATGAGTCTTTTTAATACATTGTTATTATAATGCCCACGGAAGTTACTAAAAAAAAAGGATTAAAATTTTAATCTATCACCATACTATGCTATATAAAAGACAGTAAATGTTATTTGTATAAACGAAAGTTTGAAACAAAATCAATTATCAAAAACTGTTAAAACTTTTGAATATCCCGCTTAAAACAATCCTCCTGTATTGTATCTAAAAATTGTAAAGAAAACAGTGCATCAGTTTTACTCGGAGCATAATAAATCATTTCATTTTGATAAACAACAATTTACGCGTATTCAAAACGTAGCAATGTTTATAGATTTTCATACGCAGCAACCAAACGATTGACAGACGTCTATGATTGGTCGTACGAAGGGTCAGGCGACTCGTGAGAGTCTCTGATTGGTTTAACAAGAGCGTACGGTGTTTCCAAGGAGCACGCGTCATCGACTACTGTAAGCTAAACGCGATTTCACTGCGGTCATCACATAAAAGAGACGAGAAAGACATGCTCGACCATACAAACATGACGCGCGAATGTTAAAGCTTAGATCTGTTCATAAATAGAGACACTCACCGATGACGAATCTTACGCGGTGGAGCCGCTTGGCCCTCCTGGAGGTTAGGATCAGCTTTTCGTGCGTCTTCTGTCATTCGATTTTCTCGTGGGGACAATTCAACAAAATAAAGTCCACACGGTAAATAAGATACACTTGAAAGGTAGAACTTTGAATACTGTTACTGTTTACGACACTTGGAACTATTGTCACCGGCGATACATGAATATTTTTCACTCCTATTCACTCGACGCACCCGTAATAGCATGCACGAAATTTATCAACTAACGCTTATTCGAGGTACGCCTCGTATTCGCGTACTACTTTATTGCAAGGGCACGACAGGTGTTATCCGTTGAGAGGGATAAGCTGTTCTCCATTACCGAATTCCTCGGACAGATGTCAGCACTTTACAGATGCCTCTAACCTTACCTACGTCAGTCATTATTATGTGGTGGCGTATAGAAATATTTATATGTGTCGTGATAGAACAATATGACCTTGTTTATTGATTTTTATTCTCACCTCAATAATCTCGATGCATCACAGTTTCATAACATTATCTACAATAACATTTTTAGAATGAATGATTAAATTTATTGGTCATCCCTGTGAACATTAATGTGTTTACGGAACATGTTCGTATTTATTTATCGTATAACGATTTGGTTTTAAAGTTTGCAAAAAGGATGAATGAAGAGTTGGTATTGTCGGTTGAATTATTAAAGAATACGGTCTCACAGGTACTTTGGTTTGGTTTTTATTTTTATTTGTTAAAGGTATACAATGATGGATAGACTGTTTTTAGGTTTTAGTATACTTTACTACCGCTAGTATCCTGCAGGAAAATGTAGGGAGAGCTACAAATTATGAATTTAAAATTGAATTACTCAAAAAAGAATGCTTCTACATGGTACAAGTAACTAATTGCGGATCAGTTATATGGAATGTTGACCTCCTCTTAGACACTGTATTTAATCCGTTAGTATTCGCTGGATTTGTACCTAGTGATATTGCAGTTGCTTCCTTTTTGATAAGGTGTGCAAAAGAAAAAAATGAAGATGCATACAATTTAAAACTCTGTCAAAATTGTTGGGGGTTTGAAAGGCAGACCCATCACGAAGAATTATTTAATAATTTTTATTTCTTAGAGGACTCTTTGTCAATTGCAATAAAGGTAACAATAGTTAAAATAAAAGAATGATGTACTTATGCATGTTAACAAAATATGAAACAATAATACTCTTTCTTTCCAGTACAAATTATTCACGGAGAACTTGAAAGAATTTAAAAGCTCGCTAATCAAAGAATTAATTCACTTACAACAAAATAATACTAGCATCAAATTGATGTTCTATTGCGGCAATGAGATATTTTATACTAATTACACGGAATTAAATGACGACTTCCGCAATTGTCATTTATTAAGCTTAGCATTAACAGCAGTAATAAAACAGAGTTTAAATAATGAATTTCGAGAAACGTGTTTAAATCTGTTGAAAGTCGATAATTCGTACGATGCAGAAACCGCCATTATGTCCAAGTTATTGATAATGATTAATGAAACTTACGTACTTCCCGAAAAAAAAGCATCGGCAAAAAACAAAGAACCTGATAACGACCAAGAAGAATGAAGAAATTCACAGAAGGAAAATCACATAAAGTATAATCTGTAAACAAACGAGCAATGTAACATTCAGATGAATTAAATAAAAATTTTCTTGATAACCCATCGATCAATTTGTCTCACCGCAGACTGCTAGAGACATCTATAATCATTTCAAATACTCCCGCCACTCAGACTCGCGATGGTTGGCGGGATTTTTTCCTGCGCGATGCTTGATGCGCAAGAGAGATCCTCATGCACTTTTTCCCAGTCGCGCGACCGAAACAGGTCAGGTTGGGCAGGTTGACTGACAGCGTATTGAAAACAGCGTCTTTCGTCGTGAATGAAGGTTAATTCGACGGAAATCAAGGTGCGTTTTGCTCCGGGTACAGCAGTCATGCATTCGAGACAAGTACGGTGTAGCACAGAGGCTCGCGTAAAATTACGGGACATTCGGTAGACCGCAAGAAGGAAAAATATGTGCCCGGCAAATGTGTACTTCTCGCTTTGAAGTTGTGTGCTCAGTGTCTCTCAACTCGGGAGTGGTAATCCTACATACAAGTACGTATCTCATATGCATCGATATATACACATGGGACCAGTTCTGTTTATTAGCATGCAAGTACAGTTTCAGTTTGCGTTACGTGGCCTTATTTGCGCTCATGAATATTATGAGGCTCGAATGAAAACGCTGGATTACAGCGGTCTGAGCTTTTTCGTTAATAGCTACTATTAAACTGCCTGAACGAAGTCCCCTAAGCGTTGTGCTGCAAGTGTACGAGAACACATGATAAATGCTAAATGGCGGAGTATGTAAAGGGTTTCCTCCGTTGATATCGGCGTGAGTGCGTATAGCCCCAATCGGAACACATGACATAACCGCTACATAGTTATAACAAAGCTGTGGAAGTAAAGCCGCTAGTCAAGCGGTACGTTGCAGCTGTTTGCGAAACCATAATCATCGTGAAAAATTCTCCCTCTTTGGGATGAAAAAATTGGTTTCCTCTAACAGCTGTCGGTCCCATGTAAATACCGTTCGTCCTCACGATTCTAACCTGTAGCTTATTTTACGGAATGGAAGTCATGTCAGTGCTCAATAAAAACCGTGAGTTTTGTGAATTCTTCTCTTGACGAAAAATATAACAGTGACCAATACTTCATAAAACAAAATTAAGCAGCAATTTGGAATTGACCGATTGTATTCACAGGTAATTCTATGTATTTATACGTTACATTGAAATTCTCTAAAACCTAAATATTTATTACTTGGAATTTCTAAATTTTTTACTTCATAAAACAAAATGGTTATGATCTATGAATCTTTATGTTATTCTTAATTTGCGTAATGTTAAGCAATATTATTTATATTCTCTGGTACTATAATTTACATTCATTGGTAACTTATCGTAAGCGTTGGACAGCGAAGGCCAGAATACTAAAAGTATCAATAATTATTAATCAGTATTTAAATTAATACAAAATGTTGTGACGAACATGTATTTTATCAATCGGGTTTTCGACCTTGGCTTAATAGTATCTATGCCGGAAGCACACTTCCCCTCTACTTCTGAAACCTTCCTTTTTTTTCAACTACTTACACTGCATTGCCACGCATCAATAGTTTCCCGAATATATATTTATAAACGTGCCACCCACCGACAAAACTTTCTCTGACCATATCTTCCGAAAATAAGCGACCCATTTCCCTCATTTATAACAATCTTGCTGCCATTGTTCCTCGTCGACCATACATTACTTCGTCTGTCAGTATTGACTCTGCCATAGCGATAAAAGAATGAAAAAGTTTTTCATCGATTTCAATAATAAAAAGAAAGAAACGATATTTCATAGTCCCAGAAGCACGTAATGCCTTTAAACATAAGTTTCTCAAAATATTCCCAACCTCATATCAATTGCCATATTCTCTGCTTCCAACAGTAAACCTCAATACCAATTCTATGTAACAATCCTATTGTTTTCCATCGACACGTGAGATGACACGCAATACTAAAAATACCCTCGCGTAAAAATACGTCTTCTCATCCGCGCAATATATCTATACAGAGCCGCGTATTTAAAAAGAACACATCTTTGCCATAAGAAAAAGTGGACTATTATCTCCGCGGGAAATATAACTTTTCATAATTTCTCGTAAACCAACTAGGAACCTATCGTCATTTACACGACTATGCTACATACTACGTCACGAGATTAAGGCACGGATGTAGCTATAGTTTTTTGCCCAGTCTTTGTTACATATTTTATTTTTCTCTGTCTCCTCAGTCGCGGATGGCGTAGTCAAGTAAAAAATGATCGCGACGACATACGAGCTCGACTTTCGGTTGGTTATCAAGAGACGGATGTTCCATTTATCTATAAAATATAAACAAGCCACATAACCTATATTTTCGATATTACAGAGGAAGTCCTCGATTTCGTGGCTTCTACGTGTAAACTAACTCGCAGTCTGTCTAAACACAGATCGCCTGACATAAACCGTAAGATCCACGCGAATCAATCGATCTAAAGTACCGTTTACGCGCGAACAACGTGAATTTGATTCTTCTGTCTCTGAGTATCCGGCCGAGCGAGCAAGGTCGATTGCATGAGAGAACGAATTGGGACTCCCCTGCACGTCAATTCAGTTCAGACACACGAACCTTTAGCTTGCCGAGTACAGTTTGACAGATGATCCTAAGATTCGTATATTCGAGTAAACAGGAGCACTGGGCCGTTAAAAAATGACTTTTGGAAAGACCCGTAGCCTATCGATCCACACGCAATTCAATCATGACTTTCCATTCTCGTATATTGCGTCTAGCCCGCGTTTCTACGTGACTCCAAATAATCTCTCTGGAATGAACTGAATATTCGTGAGTCTTTGTATCTTCAAAAAAAATTAAATTTCATATTAATCCATTGTTCATCACGACAGGCAGTGCAGCGACACGTTCTGAATAATGAGGATTCGACCCTAAAAGTGTACACGCAACCCGTCATCCTGGCGCGTGGAAAGCCGGGCCAAAGGCCTGGATCATCCTCGTCATCGTCCTCGTCCACGGAGAGGCTGCAAAGGATGCCAGGACCAACGCCCGAAAGACCCCGTGCACATCGACTTACGGATATCGAGCCTCAAACTGCCAAGGTGAGGTAGCACAGAGTTGTTTATCATTGAACGACCGCAGTAAACTGCTACATAGATTATTCAGCACCTGGAGTAGCGAGAATTTATAAAGCCAGACGTAGCCTACTGATGTTCCGTTATACTCGTACTCGTCGCACATTGGATTTCCGTGACGAGTTTAACGGTCAATTAGGAAACGAGCGTCGACCGATCATAACGAATTTGTCGTTGGCTCTGACTTTTCTGTCGTTTACATACGAACAAGCCCATATGTATATACATATGTATATTATATGAATGACGATCCTGCGTGTCGCAAAGCGGCATGAATTTAATGCTGTATTAATTTTAGACCGTCGTTCGTCCCAAGAATCTTTTTCTTCCTGCAACGCCATGTTGCACTGCATTAATATTACTCTGCACGCATCCACCTTCAGAAATAATGGACCTTCGCATTACGTCCCTGGGACTCTCTATCCTGCACGCAGTCGCCTTTGCTTCCGCTTGGTCTCTTCGGTGTGGGGGGGGGGGGGGGGGGGGGGGGGGGGGGGGGGGGGGGGGGGGGGGGGGGGGGGGG